>WNWK01056769.1:0-10920 GCA_009830355.1 Cherax destructor
CCACTTCAACCAACACTGTGTTTTTTAAGGGGGTTAGATCATAGTCACAAGCCCCCCAAAAAGGTTCAGCAACAAGGGGGGGGATCCCTTTATATTTTGCTGAAAAAGGTTTTTGGGGGGTAAAAGGGAGTCCTGGAAAAAGGGCCCCCTGGCCTCCCCCCACCGTCCTCCCCCAAAAAACACTCAGGAACTCCTTTCCCCTTTCTTATAGTTATTTTTTAAAAAACCCCCCACATCAATCAAAAACCGTCTCGATAACTGTAAATTTTCTTAAAAACCCCCCTTAACTTTTTGGGAGACCTTGTTTGAGGGGGTTTTCCTTTCGTTTTTGTCTTATCCCCAAACTTTTTAAAACCCTTTGGGAAAAAATTTTTCCCCTTTCCCCCTCCTTCCTTTTTTAAATTTAGCCCCCTTTTTTTGGAAGAAAAAAACCCCAAAACCTTTTTTCCCCTGCCCCCGGGGGGGTTGGACATTTTTCCCCCACTCCCATGGCCCCCTCTTTCGTGCCCCCTGCTGTTTCCATGCCCCTTTTTCCCCCCCCATTCCCTATACTCAAACTATTTTGGGCTAAAAAACCGCCCCCCCAACCCTCCCCAGCTTTTCCCTTCCCCTGTTTTTGGCCCCTTTTTTCCCCTTCCCCAGGTTCAAACCACACCTCAGGACCTCGGGCCCCCCCCTATCCCAAGCCCCAACCCCCAAGGCACATCATTTTCCACGCCCTCCCCGACCTGTGCCCCCCGGGAAAAGGGTCCCCCCGGGGGGGCCCCCTGCACAATGTTGCTCCCCGGGGGCCAACCTCACCTCCCCCTAGCAGCAGCCCCCTTTTGGGGGTGACGGGGACCCCCCCCCCCCCTTCCCCGCCTCTCCAATAAAAAAACCCAAAATTCAAAAACCCAAAAGGGGGGACACCCCCTCTTTTTCCCCCAAGGGTCACTCCAACTTTCCCAAAACCCGTCAATGCCCATGCGATTGGTTCCCATCAATTTCTCTTGGGGTTAAAAAAAGCCGGGGCTTTTCCCCCCCATCTCCCATCGTCCCTTAAAACCCCTTTTTGGGCCTCCCTCTTAAAAGGAAATCCCTGCCCTAGGGAATATTCAAGATCTACACATCCATTCAAGCTATGCCAAAAAATTTTTGTTAAAAATTCCCCGTGGGCCCGGGGGTTTTTGGGGGGGAAACCCCCCTGTTTTTTTGTTGGGTGAACCCCCTTTTTCACCACCCCCAGATCCGCGATGGCCCGCGAGGGGGCGCCATCTTGCAGTGCAAATAACTTGCCAAAATTGCCATTAGGGGCCGGGGAAAGGGGGACCTGCCTCCCAGAGCTGGGAAAATATCAAAAAAAAAAACAAAAAAATCTCAGATTGTTATATAATTAATGATTTAAATTTTTTGATTTAATTTCATTATCTCGTTAATTTTTTCTAGGCACCCCCGGGGAAAAATAAAATTTGAAATGTATTTCATAGGGGGATGAAATGCAATGTAAGGGGTTGGCCCATAAAATTTAAAAAATTTTAAAAAAAAATTTTTTTCAAATTTATTCGAGGACCTTTTTTTAAGGGTTCCCCGCCTGGAAAAAGGGGGGGAAACTGGGAAACTTTTGAAAATTTTTAAAAAACACCAAATAAGTATTTTCTTTTATTATACTAATGAAAAAATATCCAAAAAAGCTTTTTTAAACATTTTGAGTATAAAATTAAAAAAAAAACCAAAAACCCCGGACACATTCAAAGGGAAAAAAATTAAAACCCCCTTTCTGGGTTTTCCTGAGAAGGGGGGAAAAAAACTGATAACAAAATTTTTCCCAAAGAAAGTCTATGAACTTTTCCTTTTTTGATGCTGGTTTTTTTTCTTTTGGGACGGGGAAAAAGAGGATGGCTGTTTTTTTGTTTTGCTGCAAATTTCAAAAAAAAATTTTCCCTTTAGGGGAGTTCCCCCAAATTTTTTCAAACCTATTTTTGTCCCTTTCCCTGTCATTTGGCCTTTTACTTTTTTGGGGGCCGGAGGGGGGGAAAGGTCATCGGGGTTCCCGGTCTGGGGGCCCCTTTTTAAAAAAGAGATTTTGGACTTCTCGGGGGTTTTTAAAAGAAAAATTTTTTCATTGATCGGGGAAAGACAAAAAAAATATTCCTGCACAGACCACAAAAAATTCATATAAAAAAAATTTTTAAAAAATATTTTTTTCAAATTTTAAAAAAAAGTCCCCCGAGGGGGGGCCTTTTTTTAAATTTTTTTTCCTTTTTAAAAGTACACTCATATTATATTCAACTTTTATATTTTTAAAATAAAACCCAAAATATTCATTTACAAACTACAACAATAATCCCGGACATTGAGAGAATGATCACTTTATGGTGGAAGGGAAAGGGAAAACCCCCCGGGTGACCCGGGGAAATTTTTAAATTTTGGTCCCCAACCAATAAAAGGGGCAGACCCCCTTTTCCCCCCAAACTGGGTCACAAAAAGGTTTTGGTTTGGGAAAAAAAAACGGGCCCCGTGGGGGGGGAAGGGGGGGCGGGGAAAAAAAATGCTTGCAGGACTTTTTAACGATTCCCGCCCCGGAAAAGGGGTTTTGAAAAGTTTTTGGAAAAAGGGGGAAAAGGGGAACCCTAGTGATATCAAAAAAGAGCCGGGGCCCCCAAAAGGGCCCCCCCCTACCACAAATGATGAGTTCTCTATAAAAATTTTTTTGGGTTTTTTTTTAAAAGTCAAAATCAAAAAAAAAAATTTATAAGGGGGAGTTTAAAAAAAATTTTAATAAAATTTTTAAATCTTTTTTTAAAAATATTTTTTTTTGTTCATTTGCATTTAAATAATTTATGTCTATTATAACATCTTTATATAGCGGAAAAAAAATTTTTTTTAAAAATTTAAAATAAAAGACAGTTGGGGGTCGTCCCTTTCCCAGCCCCCTTTTTGGGCCGGATAGGGGAAGGCTGGAGCTTTTTTTCCATTCGCTGAAAGGGCCCCCTTTCCCCCCAAACCTCCTTGGGGCGGGAAAAGGGGGGAGACCAGAAGGGCTTTAAAAAATTTTTCCCGGTTTCTTTTTGGGGGGAATAGGGTGGGCCCGGGGGGTTGGTACCTGGGGACCCTCCCCCCGGGGGACCGGTCTCTGCTGCTCCCCGCCAGGGGGCCCCGGGCGGGCCATCTGGTAAAAACCCAGGCCGGGTTTCCCGGGGGGAAAAAAACCCCCCCCTCCCCTCCCCCAAGGCGGATCGCCCCCCTGCCCCAGCCCCCGGGGGGGGGGGGTCCCCGAGCCAGAGCTTTCTTTCCTGCGGCTCCTGCTGGCCCCCCTTCCTCCCCGGGGCAGGAAAATGGCGACCCGTGGGCCCCCCCTTTTCCCCGGGCCCCCCCAGGGGGGGGGGTGGCTAGGCCCCCGGGCCGTGGCCCACAGATGAGGGGCCCAAATTTCCCCCCCATGGAACATTGTCGAGATCCCCGGGGAAAGGGGCCCAAAAGGGGGGGAAACCCCCTGGGGAAGGGCCGGATTTAAATTATCCCGGGGGTTTTAAAAAGGGTTTCCTGGGCTATACTAGGTTATCCTGGGAAAAAAGGGGTTTCTGGGTTTACTGCATACTGGTTATGTGGTTTTTTGGGGGTTTTTGGGGTATGGTTTGATGGATTATGGGTAATGGGGGCCCATTAAGAAAGGTTTTAATAGTATTTTTATAGCCAATAATAGGTAATTTTTTTCCCCAGAAATTTTTGTTGGGAAAATTAAAAAGGGTTTTAACAGTAGAACCCAAAGGGAAAAAGTTTTTGGAGCAAAAAACCCGGAAAAGTTTTTGAAGTTTTTGTATTAGTGGTGTAAGGGTTAATGTACGGGAAAAGGGGGCCCGCGGGTAGGGGGAGGGGGATAGTAAAACAGGAAACGGTAAATAAGGGGGAAGGGTGAGGGCGTAATAACGGGTAGGGGTGGGTGGCAACGGGATGGCGGGGGCACGGGAAAAAAGGGGAGGCGGCAGGGGGGGGGGCACCCGGGGTAGGGGGGGGCGCGGGGGAAAAGGGGCGGGGGGGGGGGTGGAGAGGGGGGGTGGGGCGGGGGTGGGGGCAGGGGGGGGGGGCAGGGTAGTGGGAGTGGGTAGTAGTTGGCGGGGGTGGGGGAGCAGGGGTGTAGAAAACCCCGGGGAGTGTCGGGGGGTGTGGGGGCAGTATGGTACCCGGGTGTGGGGTGGGCCCGTTAGGGGATTTAGTAGGGGCGCAGGGGGTTGCAGCAGGGGAGTGGAAACACGTGAAAACAGTAAAAGTATGAGTAAAAACGGGACCAGGGGTATTTTAGTGACGAAACCCTTTTAAGGGTAGTAGTATTGGGTTTTAATAGAAAGTATTTTTGGGGCACCCAAAACAATAGTAAAAACACGTATAGTAGTAGCAGCAAAAAACATTAAGGGTATTAGTACCCCAAAACATTAATAGTATTAAGACCCCAAAATATATTAGTACCCCGGGGTAAAAATTCAGGGGTTGCGTTTGGGTTTAATATCTTTTTATTCCCCCCCAACCCATCCTGTGGGGGGGGAGGTAAAAAAATTTTTTCAGGGGGTTATGGGGGGTTTTTGGACTCCAAATTTGATAGCTGAAAAAGGGTTTTTTTTGGGTTTAACTGATCGGGCCCAGTCATGACAAAGTTCAAAAGTAAAGCTGGTAGGCTGGGTCACAGTCATGAAAAAGTTACAAAAAGGGAAGGCCCCCGGTGGGCGGGCCCCCGTCGAAAAATTAAAAAAAAAGGGGCCAGGTAGAGTTCCACTCATAAAAAAATTAAAAAAGGTAATAAAAACCCCCCGGTTGAGCTGGTCACCTCATGAAAGTTAAAAAAAGGGGCTCCGGGAAGGCTGGTCACCTCATGACAAGTTACAAATTTTGGGGGCTATAAACCCCGCCCAAAGTCCATACTGGCCCAAGACGTCCCCCCTGCCCCCGGGGTGGGGACTCAATTCCAATTTTTTTCCCCAAAAGGGGGGGGGAAGCAGAAGGGGGGGAAAAAAATACTTTTTATTGACGATAAAAGGGGATCAATCCACCCCCCCCCCTTTTGGCCCCATGTTTTTGGGGGGTACTTACAAGATTGATCTCGGAAAATTTTCGGGGTGTGGCATCAAGGGTTTTTGGGGGGGTTTTTTTAAAAAGTTGTTGAAAAGGGTTTATAAAACAACCTGGGGAAATTAGGGGGATCAGTAAAAAATTTAAAGTTGGTTGCAGGCGAAGGATGTGTCCTGATCATATATTTTTGTTGAGAAATGTCCCCCAGCGGATCGGGGGCCCATAAAAAAGGGGGGGGAACCCCTGGTGGTTTCCCCCCCGGGAGTGGGGGAAGGGGGGGAGATATGGTGGTTTTACCAGGGGGCCCCCGGGAATTTAAAAACGAATACAAAACGTTTCCTGCCCAAAAAATTTTAAACCCCCCTTTTTTGGGTTTTACTTTGTCCCCTTTAAAAAAAGGATGGAGGAATTAAGGGCCCCCAGGGCAACACGTTTGTTTGTCGTTTCTAAAGCTGCTGTCAGAAGTATTGCGAGAGGCGGCCATCGCCTTCAACCAAAAAAGCGGCTTTGCTTCCCCAAAAGGGAAATGAAGCGGGGGTTCAGGGGCCCAAAGGGGTTGACAACCCCCGAGGACAACACTTTTGGTTTAAAAAATTTGGGGAAAACATTTTTTTGAAAAAGACTGTATTGGCAGCTGTAAAAAAATTTTCCGGGGTTTTTCCCCTTTTTTTTAGGGGGTATAGCAAGGAATCAATGCTCCTGTTTGGGAAATCACATCAAGGGCCCCTCTGCATTTTTTTCTGTATAGCAGTTGGGGAAAACACAGTAAAAAACGGGCCCCAAATTGGGGCAAACATCGGGTTTTTTCCCGGATTTTTCCCAAAAGGTACAAAGGAGCCCCCTTTTTAGATGATCTTACACAGGTGATGACACGGGGACAGGAAATGGGTCTCATCCTGAATCCACCCAAAAAAGTGAAATCATCTAGTCAATCAACAAGTGATAGATGCAGTGGTATCAAAAATAAACCCGGAGCAACAGTCATTCCCCCCCCCAATAGTGTCTTGCTTTTGGGGCACGTCTTGGGAAAAGGGGGGGGATTGACACAATTCTCCGGGGGAAAAAAATGGAAGAATTGAGGGGAATGGAAAAAATTGGGGGTTGGGGAAAAAGGGGGTCTTGATCCCCGGGGGGGCCCTGTACCTTCTAAAATGCTTGGAAATCTGCCCCCCGGGTTTACATATTTCTAAGATTTCTCCTTCATATGATAACCCTATACTGCAGGAATATGACAGTATCCTGAGGCAGATTTTTTCAAAAAAATATTTAAAACCCTTTCCCCAAAAAAAGGGCAGTGGGTCCCCCCCCCGTCAGACTAGGGGGGATTGGTGTCCCCAAGTCAGCTCAGATTGCTCCCCCCCTTTTCCCCGTCTTCATGCATTGCATCCAGAGGGCTTGTAGCAGCAATTCTCCCTGAACCTCTTAGGGACAGGGTTTTGGGAAACAATGACCAAAAGTTCATTGATGGAGCCAGGTTTTGGGGTAATCTAACAGGCTCTGAAACCAGGCCTGCCCCCCCCAAAAACTTCCCAGTTCCCCACTGGGATGGCCCAATTTTAAAAAATATAGCCTCAGCAATGTTTCCCCGAGTGTGTCAGGGAAGGATAGGCTCGCCCCCCTTTCAGTGAGAGCCCCCATGTAGGGGACTTTTTTTTTGGGTGTTCCCAACTCCAGCCTTAAAACGTCTCGACCCACAGACCATCCGCATTGGTGTTGTTTTGGTTTTTGGGGCCCCATTTTTCGCCAAAAAACAGGTGTATTTGTGGGCAAATGAAGCAGCAGACCGATTCGGGTACCAGGGGCTTGTTTGTCGTAAATCCGAAGGAAAGATTGCAAGACATGAAGAGGTTAATAACATTATCAAGAGGAGCCCCAAAACACCCGGGGTGCCCAGCAGAAAAGGGAAAACCCCCCCAATTTTCAGATCTGATGGCACCCAAAAAGTAATGGTATCACCCCCTTTAAGCCTGGAAAAGACCCCCCAAGCGGGGGGTGGGGGGGCTACACAGGGCCTCTAACTTGGGGGGTACCTATGCCCCAAAAACCCCCTTCAGGAAGTCCCAAAGTCGAGAAAATATAAAAACCCCCATCATTATATGTTTGTTCCCATAGGCTCAAAAGCCCCTTTTGGGTCAGGGGGAAAAAGTGCATCAATTTTCCCCGGGGGGGGGGGAAAAAAAACTCAACAGGGTAACTATGGACCCCGCGGGTTTTTTCTTTTCCCAAACCCAGCGCTGCTGTTCAGGGGGGGAATGCATGCCCTTTTTCGGGGGCCCCCCCAGCTCGGAAAAAGCTGGATGAAATTCAACTTTTAATTTTTAAAAAACATGTAACAATATGTACTAGATATGTATCTTTTACCTCTGATTTTTATACTTTTAAAAACTTTTGTACCATATTATGTAATAAAATATACCTATTTAAAAAAAAAGATGGGGGGGTGGAAGTGGAATATTCAAATAGCATGGGGGAAAAAACCCAAAAATTTTTTTCCCCTTTAAGTTTTTTTATACACTTCTCCGAGGATATGGATCCCCCCAATGTGTATAGTGTATATTAATTGTATAGTTGTTTTGGAAATATTTCCCCAAAAATTTTTTTAAATTTTTTAAGGGGGGAAAATAAAGAAAAAAAACAAAAAAGAAAAAACAAGATACCCCCCCAGGTAAGTACCCACAATGGGCGAGAGGGGGGGGAGGGGGGAAAAATAGATGGGTGAGAGGAAATTTTTTTAGAGTGAAAAAAGAGTCAGGACTAAAAGAACTGCGGGGCTTTTGGGGGTTAATAGTGACAGTGAATTTTTTTTTTTTTTTTTGCTGCTAGACTGGACGCTTAGATCAAAAGGCGGGTTTTAGGTGGACCCAAAAAGGGCCCCAAAAAGTTGCTTCACCCCGGAAACTGCAAAGGACGCTCTCTGGGATGGCGGGTAAGGGGGAAAAAAGGGGGAAAAATCTGGTTTGCGACTATTTCATTCTGAAGTATTAGGTGGTAAAAGACTTTTTTTTTTGTGTATCTGGGGGAGGGCGGGTTCGTTCGCTCTAAAAGGGGGTTTTACTTCGGTAAAAAGGCCGTTTTTTGTGGTATCAAGGAAAATTTAGTCCAATTTTTTATGGTAACCCCCAATCTGTCTTTTTTTTCGGAAAGTTTTTTCCCCAAAAATTTTTTCCCCAAAATGGTGTGTTAGTCCTGAATGGAGAGATTCGCTGGTTGCAAATAAATCCCCTTCACCCCAAACCCCCAAAGTGGGGCTGGGTTTTTTGGGCACGCTGAAAATTTTTAATTATTTTTTTTGGCAGATAGTGATAGAGCTAGGGGGGGAAGAAATGGGGGCCCCAAAAAGGGGTTTTTTAAGGTGAAGTTTTTTGCGGATGAGCTCCCCCAAAATTATAAAGCTGAGAGAGACAGTCTCAGCAACGGTTTTTTAAAATTTATGTGAGGTTTTATTGTCAACCTGGTTCCCAAAATTGACACCTAGGACAAAAGAGCGGGGTTTTTGGTATACTTTGCGTGAGGTGCTTTTTTTGAGGTCAACGGGGGAGAACTCCCCGTCTTTTAAAAAAAAAGGTGATCTTAGATTTAAGGAAATTTTTTTTAATTCTCCAAAATTTGGGGTTCCCCCAGTGATCCTATGAAACCCCTCGTTGTGTTCCCGTGGGTGAGGGGAAAAAAAAGTTTTTGTGCGGGGGGGGGGTTTTTTTTTCTTTTGCGTAAGAAATTGTGAGTATTAGGGTTTTAAAAAGGGGTTGACAAAACATTTTGTATAAAATATATAGTGTAGGAGATAGTACGACCTTGTGGGACCTGGGTGTGAAATAGTCAAGTAATGTTTCAGAAACCCCCCTTTGCATAGTTTCCCCCCCCCCGGGAAATTGCATAATAGTTTGATCCTTTCTAGGGAAAAAAAAAAGGGTTTTTTTTGTTTTTTATTTTTAAAACCGTGATTCCCCTCAAAAGGGCCCCTTTTCCCCAAAAACTTTGGTCTGAATAATCAACGAAGTTTTTTTTGGGTTTAATTTTATTTTTGATGTAAGTTTTTTAAAAAACATATTAAATATACTAATTCCAATAAAGTTTATAGTAAACAAAAATATTTTTATAAAAACCTAAAATTTAAAAATTTTTTTTTTAATAATTTAATACTAATATATATAATTGTTTTTATTTATCAATATTGATCAAATAAATACTGTTTTTATATTTATGTACATAATTATGTGGAAGGTTTAACAGGAAATCAACTATTTGAAAAAAAAAAAAAAATACCTTGACGATACTATGTATATCGGGTTTATATACAAAGATGTATATCATGTATATTCACTGGGCGTGTATATCAGTGTATATACACTAACGTGTATATCAGTGTTTACACTAACTTTTAAAAATCAGTGTATTTTTTAGTGTATATGCACTGACGGGATACCAGTATATATACGGGGGGATATCAGTGTATGTATATCAGGGTATATTCACTGACATGTATAAAATTTTATACACGGCGTGTATATTTTTAAAAAGTACACTACTTATCAGTATACACTGACGTATAAAGGGACCACAGACCTTTTATCAGTTTTTTAAAAAACATATATCCCGTGTCATACACTTTCTATTAATTTCAACACTGACGTTTTCAGTGTACATACCCCCCGGGGGCCCCCTAAACAATGTTAATACACTTGACGTATATCAGTGGACATACACTGACGTATATCAGTGTACATACACTGACGATATCAGGTACAAAAAACCCAAAAAACCATCCAATTTTACATACACTGACGTATATCAGGGACATACACGACGTATATCAGTGTAAAACATTGCGTATATCAGTGTACATACACTGGGTATATCCCGGGAAAATACACTGACGTATATCCCGTGTACATCTTTACTTATATCGTGTACATACACTGATTTTTTTCAGTTTACATGGCGCATATCAGTGTAAAACATTTACGTTTTTAATGTACATACACTTTTACGTATATCAGTGTACATACACTGACGTACGTCAGTACACTGGGGGTATTTTTCAAATACATACAATGAGAAAAAAAGAATGTGTCAGTGTTATTTGGAAGTATTTTTTAAAAAATGAGTCATAAAAAGTTCGGGATATTGTTGGTATTATATTTGATCCCAGGGAAAAGGGTAAACCCCAAAAATTTTTGGCCAAAACCCAAAAAGGGAAAAATTTTTGGGGGGTTTTTGTGTGATGAATAGGTAAAAGGGGGGGGGGTGTTTATTCCCTTTTTCCCCGGGGCCCCGGGGGGTTTTTTAGATGGGAAACCCGGGGCCCCCCGGCGGGGAGTGTGAGACCTTCTCCCAAGGGGGGGATACCCCCATCGGTGGGGGCCAACTGGCCCCAGGCCTAGCCTTTTTTCCCCCCCCCCCCGAGGATGGAGGGATGCCACGCCTCTCTGGTCTGCCACCCTTCCCCCAACAGGAAGGGCAGGCTTACGAGCTCAGATGGGTTGAACTAAACCTGGGTACCTACCCTGCCCTTGGGGGTGGGGATAATATCAGAATTGGTAAAAAATTTTAAAATTTTAAGAACTCATTTATGTTGGTTTTAAAAAATTTTTTTTAAATTTTCATACCAAATTTTTTTAAATGGGGGAAAAAAAAAAGAAAAAAAAGGAAAATGGTTTTTCCCTTTTTTTAAAAAAATACATAGTTTGGGGAAAAAAAGGCAACATTTTGGTGTAAATCCCATTTTTAATACGATGTTTCTACAATTTTTTTTTTTTCATTTTTTTTTTTTCCCCAAAAAAAAATCATTTATAAAAAATAAAACATGAAAAAATAAAATGTTTTTCCCAAAATTTTACAACAGCAATTTTCTTTTTTATTAAGCAGTGAATATATCAGGAA
>WNWK01056770.1:0-10920 GCA_009830355.1 Cherax destructor
GCTGCTAATCAGCTCCTCACTCCTACGTCTGCCAACATCGTTGCCTCCAGCACTGAGACAGATAATAGGATTGCTCCCATTACCTCTCATGATGTCGTCCAGACGGCTAACAATATCCTTCATCCCAGCCCCAGGATAACACACCATCTGCCTCCTATTCCTATCCTTAAGACAAAATTCCCTATCCATAAACTTAATCTGACTATCCCCAACTAAAACAATGTTCTTACCTCGACTGGCGGTGTGCATGACGTTCTCGACGGTCTTTGTAGAGATGGTCTTCGCTGGGATGTCTTCACATTCGTCTGATAACAAGGAAAAAGAGTTGCTGGTTTTCACAGCAGTTTCCTGGACCTTCTTCAACTTCAGCTTCGTCCCTTCAGATTCGACTAGCATCCATTCATTGGTCTGATCATCGGCGACATTGTTCCGGGGATAATCCTTGCATATACCCTTCTAACGTTGAATCTCTCTTCTAGCTTCCGTTAATTCCGCCTTCATTTGGAGATATAGCTGCTCATAGTCAAGGGAAACCATCATCCAATCTCAGGTAGCTAATAACGGAAGCACAGTAGAAAAGTCTTTACCGAGCAAAGATGGTTCAGTCCACAGAGAGTACACAAGACACGTCTTCACAATACTGCCGCTTACTAGTATTCACAGGAGATGCGGAGATGTTGCCAGGACCAGCCAAGGAGACTCCAGGAATCTATTTGACCTGGAGTGATGGAGACGCAGAAGTGTCAAGAAGTCAGTATGAGTCCGGCAGAGGGCTCTTAAAACCCTTTACCGGGCACTCCCTTGAAAATGATAATTTCGAAATGTATTTCATATGAGTGGATAGAGTAGCTCAATGTGAGGATAATGAGCCCATATAATTGAAATTCTAAAAATAACTTTTCGCACAATTGCCAATATTCGAGGACCGTTTTGTAAAGGTCCTGCCCGGTAAAGGGTGTCAAATTCTGAATGTTGCAAATTTGCAATTGTTAATAAAACACCAAATAAGTATTTTTCTATTTTATTATACTAATAGACAATATCAAAAACATTAATGGAACTTGTTTCCAAACATTTTGTAAGTATAAAAAATATAAAAATGAACCAAAGAGCAACATGGACACATTGCAAAGGGATAAAACTTCAAGTCCCATATTCCTGAATTTCTTGAGAAAGAACAATCATTCTAGATCACTAATTTCTACAATGAAAGGCTATGAAGCAATTTCTTTCCTTCTTGATGCATAGATTTACTTTGCATATGGCACAGGAAAATGAAGATGTGACATGATTTTTCGCTTTTCTGCAATACTTGCATGTAAATATTTTGATTTGCACTGGCCAGTGACCAAGCATTTTATCAAACCTATTGTTTTTGTCAAACCTCACACTGTCATCAGGCCTTTCTGCACATTGGTACTGCACTGGAGATGGCAACAGGTCATCTGGTTCTGGATCTGAGTCACTTTCCTCCAAAATGCAGTGATATTTGGACTTCTCTTGGGAGGATTCACCATAGAACAATTTGTCATTGATCTGGAATGACAATAAGAATGTTCTGTACACACCCAGACCACTACAGAATTCATATATGCACTAGAATTTTTTATATAAATATTTATTTACTGAAATTTAAAATGTGGCCCTGACGGGCAGGACCATTTTTTTACGGTCCTTTTTTGTTGCACTTTTTTCAATTGAATGGTACACTCATATTATGAATATCTAACTCCTGATATATATCTCAAAATATGCCTAAACTATTCATTTACACACTGGACACAACAATAAGTACTTACCGACAATGTAGAGAGTATAATCACAGTGTATATGAGTGGAAGGCGAGCAAAAATCCGGCTCTGGGCGATGCCAAGCTAGAAGTGTTTACATTTTGGTCTCTCAACCAATGGGAAGCGAGCAGACGCCGGTCTCACTCAGCTGGAGCGACTCACAGAAGGCTTGTGATTGGTCAGAAACAGAGAACGGAACCTGATCCTGAAATGACACGGAAAAAGAGTTAGGACGCGTTTCGGTCCTGCTTTGGACCATTTACTCAGCCTTTGGCGACTCATCACCTTATGGCGTTTGATTGTTCCAGTCACGTGAGCAGCAGATTCGGGAACCTAGATGCGCTGGGAGTTGATGACACGGCAAAAACACTGTTAGGACCGTATTGTAACGGTCCTGCCCGGTTTAAACGTTATTCAGCAGCCTCTCGACATCACCATGACGACATGGGCCCCCCTCCACCGTGAAGCAAGTTGGGAAGAAGAGGTGGATGTTGACGTAGTAAAGGCAGAGCAGATGAAGGTGGTTGGGCCTGAGAGTATTGTGGGTAAAGAAAGGCACTTGCCTATTGAAAGTTCCCAGATGCTGTGCTTTCAACAGAGGGACCTGCATGAGAGGGTCAACACAATGGACATGCCAATTTAGAAGTGCTATGGTCGGCCGGTCTAGCTCCCTCTAGAAGCATAGACGATCTGGTGATGCAATACTGCAGATAGCCAGGGATGCCTCCTGACCTTCTATTTCTGCCACCTTGCCCAGATTGGAAGCTCACTGGGCAATACCGCCCCAATCAAGCCAATCACAACATTTACTACTAGCCAGTGAAGCTTGGGGAATGCTGATTAGAGTGGTTACTTATTTTACTTTTGGTATCTCTACTGTTAAGGGATGATCTATTTTATGTTAGCTGTTGGGACATATATGTTGTATATTTTGTGAACTAGCTCCTTGCTGGGAGGCATCATCGTAGAGATAGGATGTATTTCCTTTTCAGGTGGAGAACTGAAAACACCAATCAGCTCGCCATCAGAAGAGAGGATTCGTTTGTGTGAGGGATGGGAGTTTTTTTTTTAGCTCCGACAAATGGAATAATGATGGGTCCTGGATGCGATTCCTGCCTTGTCGCGAATGGTCGCCGAAGGGTGCAAGAAAAATGCGAACTTGTGGTCACATATGGTTCAATTGCAAGTACTTGAAGGAATAATACTCGCTTGAGCAATTTTCTATGCCAGAAAAACCTCAAGTTTGTCTCATTGGTTAATTAGCGAGGGTGACTACTGGAGCTACTTTATATCTAGCAAAGTACAGGAAGGTTCTGGAGCCAGATAGTACTAAGAGGAAAGGGTGATAATGAGACTTCGCACCAGCGAGTCATTGTTATTCGTTTCTTCTGCTAGGGATTATTGATTATGATGATCTGTTTAATTTTATATTATTTGTCTTTGTATTGTAATAGAATTAAGGGGTTAAGATTAAAACAGTCTAATAAATTAGAACAAATTGTCCTAGTTCTCATATATTTTAAACTGGGGGAGAAAGGGGGATGTGATGTAGTGCTTGTGAGGTCACTAAGGCAGACTTAACCAGTATATTGTCACACACCTTGCCTTGGCAAATAGCTGTCAGCCACGCCTCGCGACTTAAGTCTCAGGTTTTTTTTGTTCTTGACTAGCGTCAGGTCCTAAAACACGTGGAGTATGCCTCATGGGGTGGGGTGGGGGGTTGCTTTAAGGACAATATAAGTTCAAGGAAATGGCTAGAGAAAGGAGAGAGATCGGGACAGGTTCGGTGAGCCAGAGCCCTGGACAGCCGTGTGTGTAGTGGACTACACATTACAAATCTCGGGTCAGCTGGTCTGTGATATAAGAGTGAGTACAAGTCCATGTTACTGATAACAGCTACCCTTTCCCCTGGTAATAAGTCTCATAGGACAATTATTATATTATGTAATTCTCCATAAGGATATGTTGTATTTTTCCTCTTTATTTTATTAAGTAAATAATAGCTGTAGTTCCCATTATTATTTGTACCCTATTATGCTATTCCCTATTCTGTTAAGCACTGGAACAATACAGGAGACGTGCTCACTTGCTGGGATGCCTCAGGCAGAGTGGGTAAAGCTCTCACATTATTCTCCCACTGATTCGATTTAGTTGCCTCCATTGCAGCATTCCTTTTTTCAATTTTTACTCCGTCTGTTGTCCCTGTGCCCAGTGGCCTGTCATTTTCTGTTCTTAGCTTTTCCTGGGCACCAATGTGGTTTGTTAGGGACTCTGTGTATATCTTAGCTCTTTCGTTTTCTTCAGTCCTCTCGTTTGTTATTGGTGTGCTCTTCATCCTTTTCCCGGGCTCCATGGTGGTCTGATAGGGTCTCTGTATACAGTTTAACTCCTCTGTTCCTACAGTCTCTTCGTTTGTTACCGATGTGGCAGTTTCTGATGTCATGCCCATACTGCTCTTTGGTTTTTAAGACTGTTTCAGAATTTTCAGTTCCTCTTCTAAGCTCTGAGTGACTTGTAGCTCCCATTTCCTGCTCTCTGCAGCTATCCTGTTCTCCATTTTCTAGCTAAGGTCCTCTAGCTTCCTTCCCCACTCTTGTTCCATTTTCATGAGCTCTGCTACCCAATCTTCCTTCCAGGACTCATCCTCCAGTCCCCTTGTTCCCATCTTGTTTTCTGACAACCCATTTTTTTTAGTTACCACAGAATGAAAAACACATATTTTTGAGTAGTCATTTGTGATGTATGAGTGAATGTGTGTGTGTGTGTGTACTCACCTAGTTGTACTCATCTAGTTATGGTTGCAGGGGTCGAGTCACAGCTCCTGGCCCCACCTCTTCACTGGCCGCTACTAGGTCACTCTACCCGATACATGAGCTTTATCATACCTCTCCTTAAAGTTATGTATGGATCCTGCCTCCACTACATCACTTCCCAGACTATTCCACTTCCTGACAACTCTGTGACTGAAGAAATACTTCCTAACATCCCTGTGGTTCATCTGAGTCTTCAACTTCCAACTGTGACCCCTAGTTGCAGTGTCCCACCTCTGGACCATTCTGTCTCTGTCCACCTTGTCTATTCATCTCAGTATTTTATATGTCGTTATCATATCCCCTCTATCTCTTCTGTCTTCCAGTGTCGTCAGGTCGATTTCCCGTAACCTCTCCTCGAAGGACATACCCCTTAGCTCCAGGACTAGTCTTGTTGCAAACCTTTGCACTTTCTCTAGTTTACTTACATGCTTGGCTAGGTGAGGGTTCCAAACTGGTGCTGCATACTCCAGTATAGGCCTAAAGTACAGTGTGTACAGGATCATGAATGACTCCTTATTTAGATGTCGGAATGCTGTTCTTAGGTTTGCTAGGCGTCCATATGCTGCAGCAGTTATTTGGTTGATGTGCGCCTCAGGAGATGTGCTCGGTGTTAAACTCACCCAAGATCCTTTTCCTTGAGTGAGGTTTGTAAGCTCTGGCCCCCTAGACTGTACTCCTTCTGTGGTCTTCTTTGCCCTTCCCCAATCTTCATGACTTTGTCCTTGGAGGGTTTGAATTCCAGGAGCCAGTTGCTGGACCAGGCCTCCAGCCTGTCCAGATCCCTCTGTAGTTCTGCCTGGTCCTCGTCCGATTGAATTCTTCTCATCAACTTCACATCATCTGCAAACAGGGACACTTCGGAGTCTATTCCTTCCGTCATGTCGTTCACAAATACCAGAAACAGCACCAGTCCTAGGACTGATCCCTGTGGCACCACGCTCGTTACAGTCGTCCACTGTCAACCTCGCCATGTACCATGACTCGCTGTTGTCTTCCTGACAGGTATTCCCTGATCCACTGCAGTGCCTTCCCTGTTTTTCCTGCCTGGTCCTCCGGCTTTTGCACTAATCTCTTGTGTGGAACTGTGTCAAACGCCTACTTACAGTCAACGAAAATGCAATCTACCCACCCCTCTCTCTCTTGTCTTACTGCCGTCACCCTGTCATAGAACTCCAGTAGGTTTGTGACGCAGGATTTCCCATCCCTGAAACCATGCTGGCTGTCGTTCATAAGCTCTTTCCTTTCTAGGTGCTCCACCACTCTTCTCCTGATAATCTTCTCCATGACCTTGCATACTATACATGTCAGTGACACTGGTCTGTAGTTTAGTGCTTCGTGTCTGTCTCCTTTTTTAAAAATTGGGACTACATTTGCTGTTTCGATAGATGTGTTGAAGATTGTTGTTAGTGGTACACATAGAGCCTCTGCCCTCTCTCTCTCAGGACCCATTGAGAAATGTTATCCTGCACCATCGCCTTTGAGGTATT
Organism: Cherax destructor; assembly: GCA_009830355.1. Lineage (NCBI taxonomy): Eukaryota > Metazoa > Arthropoda > Malacostraca > Decapoda > Parastacidae > Cherax > Cherax destructor. The sequence continues at coordinate 6,091 of WNWK01056770.1, forward strand.
TTGCTCTCTTAACAGACTCTTCACTTCCTCCTCAGTTGTATGTATTGTGTCCAACACTTGATGATGGACCACACCTCTCCGCCTTTCTGGAGGCCCTTCTATTTCCTCTGTGAACACTTCTTTGAATCTCATGTTGAGCTCCTCACACACTTTGCTATCATTTCTTGTGACCATCTCTCCTTTCTTTCTCAGCATGATTACCTGGTCCTTGACTGTTGGTATCCTCCTGATGTAGCTGTACAACAGCTTTGGGTCAGATTTGGCTTTCGCAGCTATCTCATTCTTGTATTGTTTTTGGGCCTGCTTTCTCATATGTGCATATTCATTTCTTGCTCTGCGACGGCTCTCCTTACTTTCCTGGGTCCTTTGCCTTCTATACTTCTTTCATTCCCTAGCACACTTGGTTTTGGCTTCCCTGCAACTTTGGGTGAACCACGGGCTCATCCTGGCTTTTTCGATATTCCTGTTACCCTTGGGTACAAACCTCTCCTCAGCTTCCTTGCATATTTTTGTCATATATTCCATCATATATTCCATCATATATTCCATCATATATTCCATCAGCTCTCTGTCCCACTGAACTCCATGCAAGAAGTTCTTCATGCCTACGTAGTATCCTTTCTTGTAGTTTGGCTTTGTTCGTCCTGCCCTTCCCACTTCCCCCTCCACTTGTAGCTCTACTATGTATTCGAAGCTTAAAACCACATGATCACTGGCCCTAAGGGGTCTTTCATGTGATTTCCTCAATATCTGCGCTACTCGGGGTGAATACTAGGTCCAGTCTCGCTGGTTCATCCTCTCCTCTCTCTCTGGTAGTGTCCCTTACGTGTTGGTACATGAGATTTTCAAGTACCACCTCCATCATCTTAGCCCTCCACGTTTCTTGGCCCCCATGTGGCTCTAAGTTCTCCCAATCGATTTCCTTGTGCTTGAAGTCACCCATGATCAGTAGCTTCGCCCTATTCGCATGAGCCCTTCTTGCAACTTCGGCCAATGTGTCAACCATCGTTCTATTACTCTCATCATACTCTTGCTTTGGCCTCCTGCTGTTCTGAGGTAGGTTATACATCCCACCTGTGTGTGTGTGTGTGTGTATTTTATATGTTGTTATGATATCTTCCCTATCTCTTCTGTCCTCCAGTTTCGTCAGGTCGATTTCACTTAACCTCTCTTCATCGTACATACCCCTTAGCTGTTGGACTAGTCTTCTTGGAAACCTTTGCACTTTCTCTAGTTTCCTTACATGCTTGGCTAGGTGTGGGTTCCAAACTAGTGCTGCATACTCCAATATAGGCATAACGTACACAGTGTACAGGATGCTGAACGATTCCTAATTTAGATGTCAGAATGCTGTTCTTAGATTTCTTAGGCGTTTGTATGCTGCAGCAGTTATTTGGATGATGTGTGCCTCAGGAGATGTGCCTGGTGTTATTCTCATCACAAGATCCTTTTCCTTGTGTGAGGTTTGTAGTCTCTGGCCCCCTAGACTGTACTCTGTCTACAGTCTTGTTTACCCTTCCCTAATCTTCACGACTTTGCATTTGGAGGGGTTGAACTCCAGGAGCCAGTTGCTGGACCAGGCCTGCAGCCTGTCCAGATTGCTTTGTAGTTCTGCCTGGTCCTCGTCCGATTTAATTCGTCTCATCAACTTCTCATCATCTGCAAACAGGGACACTTCGGAGTCTATTCCTACGTCATGTCGTTCACAAATACCAGAAACAGCACCGGTCCTAGGACTGACCTCTGTGGAACCCCCTCGTCTGGTCCTCTAGGTTTTGCACTAATCTCTTGTGTGGAACTGTGTTAAACACCTTCATATAGTCCAAGAAAATGCAATCTACCCACCTCTCTCTTCTTCTCTCTCTCTCTCTCTCTCTCTCTCTCTCTCCTCCTCTCTCTCTCTCTCTCTCTCTCTCTCTCTCTCTCTCTCTCTCTCTCTCTCTTTCTCTTCTGTCTGTCATCTCTCTCTCTGACTAGTACCCGTTTGAGAAACCCGTAGGTTTCCGTCCTCCTGAAACTGTGCTGGCTGTCGTTGATAAGCTCATTCCTTTCTAGATGCTCCACTACTCTTCTGCTGTGTGAGTGTGTATGTGTGTGTGTGTGTGCGTGCTTATGTGTGTGTGTGTGTGTGTGTGTGTGTGTGTGTGTGTATGTGTGTGTGTGTACTCACCTATTTGTGGTTGCAGGGGTCGAGTCATAGCTCCTGCCCCCGCCTCTTCACTGATTGCTACTAGGTCCTCTCTCTCCCTGCTCCATGAGCTTTATCAAACCTCGTCTTAAAACTATGTATGGTTCCTTCCTCCACTACGTCACTTTCTAGGCTATTCCACTTCCTGACAACTCTATGACTGAAGAAATACTTCCTAACATCTCTTTGACTCATAGGAGTCTACAACTTCCAATTATGCCCCCTTGTTTCTGTGTCCCCTCTCTGGAACATCTTGTCTCTGTCCACCTTATCTATTCCTCGCAGTATTTTATATGTCGTTATCATGTCTCCCCTAACCCTCCTGTCCTCTAGTGTCGTCAGGCCGATTTCCCTTAACCTTTCTTCGTAGGACAATCCCCTTAGCTCTGGGACTAGTCTTGTTGCAAACCTTTGCACTTTCTCTAGTTTCTTGACGTGCTTGACCAGGTGTGGGTTCCAAACTGGTGCTGTATACTCAAGTATGGACCTGACGTATATGGTGTACAGAGTCTTGAACGATTCCTTAGTGAGGTATTGGAACGCTATTCCTTGGTTTGCCAGCCGCCCGTATGCTGCAGCAGTTATCTGATTAATGTGTTCCTCAGGAGATGTGCTCGGTATTATACTCAGCCCAAGATCTTTTTCGTTGAGTGAGGTTTGCAGTCTTTGGCCACCTAGACTATACTCTGTCTGCGGTCTTCTTTGCCCTTCCCCGATCTTCATGACTTTACATTTGGCACGGTTAAATTCAAGGAGCCAGTTACTGGACCAGGCTTGTAGCCTGTCCAGGTCTCTTTGTAGTCCTGCCTGATCCTCGACTGATTTAATTCTTCTCATTAACTTCACATCATCTGCAAACAGGGACACTTCTGATTCTATCCCTTCCGTTATGTCATTCACATATACCAAAAACAGTACCGGTCCCAGGACTGACCCTTGTGGAACCCCACTCATCACAGGTGCCCACTCTGACACCTCGTCACGTACCATGACTCGTTGTTGCCTCCCTGTCAGATATTCTCTGATCCATTGCAGTGCTTTTCCTGTTACGTGTGCCTGATCCTATAGCTTTTGCATTAACCTCTTGTGAGGAACTTTGTCGAACGCCTTCTTACAGTCCAAGAAAATGCAGTCTATCCACCCCTCTCTCTCGTGTCTTACTTCTGTTACCTTGTCATAAAACTCCAGTAGGTTTGTGACACAGGACTTTCCTTCCCTGAAACCGTGTTGGTTGTCGTTTAAAAGCTTGTGTCTTTCTAGGTGCTCCACCACTCTCCTCCTGATGATCTTCTCCTTGACTTTGCATACTATACACGTCAGTGACACAGGTCTGTAATTTAATGCTTCATGTCTGTCTCCTTTCTTAAAAATTGGGACTATATTTGTCATCTTCCACACCTCAGGTAGTTGCCCAGTTTCAATGGAAGTGTTGAAGATTTTTGTTAGTGGCACACTCAACATCTCTGCTCCCTCTCTAAGGACCCACGGAGAAATGTTGTCTGGTCCCACCGCTTTTGAGGTATCGAGTTCACATAGCAGCTTCTTCGCCTCCTCCTCGGCTGTGTGTATTTCATCCAGCACTTGTTGGTATACCTCCCTATTCTGAATTCCTGGAGTCCATCCTGTCTCCTCTGTAAAGACTTCTTTAAATCTCATGTTGAGCTCCTCACATACCTCTTGGTCGTTTCTTGTGAACTCCCCACCTTCCTTTCTCAGCCTGATTACCTGGTCCTTGACTGTTGTGTGTTGTACTCACCTAATTGCACTCACCTAATTGTGGTTGCAGGGGTCGAGACTCAGCTCCTGGCCCCGCCTCTTCGCTGTCCGCTACTGGGTCTCTGCTCTCCCTGCTCCATGAGCTTTATCATACCTCGTCTTAAAACTATATATGGTTCCTGCCTCCACTATATCTTTCTCTAGACTATTCCACTTCCTGACTACTCTGTGGCTGAAGAAATGCTTCCTAACATCCCTTTGACTCATCTGAGTCTTCAGCTTCCAGTTGTGTCCCCTTGTTTCTGTGTTCCCTCTCTGGAACATCCTGTCCCTGTCTACCTTGTCGATTCCCGCAGTATTTTGTATGTCGTTATCATGTCTCCTCTGACCCTTCTTTCATCCAGTGTTGTTAGTCCTATTTCCTCAACCTTTCTTCATAGGACAGACCCTGAGTTGTGGAACTAGCCTTGTCGCAAACCTTTTCACTTTCTCTAGTTTCTTTACGTGCTTGACCAGGTGTGGGTTCCAGACTGGTGCTGCATATTCTAGTATGGGCCTGACGTACACGGTGTACAGTGTCTTGAACGATTCCTTGTTTAGGTAACGGAACGCTAATCTTAGGTTTGCCAGTCGCCCATATGCTGCCGCAGTTATCTGGTTGATGTGTGCCTCCGAGACGTACTTGGCATTATACTCACCCAGGTCTTTCTCCTTTGCCGAGGTTTGTAGCCCTTGTCCACCTAGCCTGTACTCTGTCAGCGGTCTTCTTTGTCCTTCTCCGATCTTCATGACTTTGCATTTGGTGGGATTGAATTGAGAAGCCAGTTGCTAGACCAGATGTCAAGCTTGTCCAGGTCTGTTTGAAGTCCTGCTTGGTCCTCTTCCGATGTGATTCTCCTCATTAATTTCACATCATCTGCGAACAG
>WNWK01056771.1:0-10919 GCA_009830355.1 Cherax destructor
CCCTGCACTACCCACCGTCATCTAGCACTCCATACCCTACTAATCGTCCATCTCCCTCTTACAACTCACTCTCCCTGCATCCTACAATAACCTGCAGCGCTGTATAACCCCTGTGGTTTAGCGCTTCTATTTGATTATAATAATAATGAGAAAGATACACTCTGCTGACCCCTGTGTGGCCATGGGCTCTTCTCAGAACCTGGAACCACATTTATCCAGGTTTTATTGCTCAAACTTGGTACAGTAGGGCCCCGCTTTATGGCATTTCGCTAATATGGCGATTTCAAATTATGACCAAAACTCGCTGTACAGCAACTAGTCTTTCTAATATGGCAAGCCCCACCCGGTTTGTTTACATTCTCCGTGAGCACATCTCTCTGGAAACTTTCCAAAATTTCAATATTTTAAAGTTATTCCATATTTTATATGTACTCTGATAATTATACTTGTGTACCTGTACCTAAATATACTTACACACTGTGCTGGTGTGCAGGTACACATTAAAATTACTAAGAGTGTCCCTCTAGTCTTGACGCCATAGTAATACTACATAATAATAATCATTCTTGGGCACATTAAATGTCTTATTTTACGTTTAACCCTTTCAGGGTTTTGGCTGTACTAGTATGGCTTACACACCAGGGTTTTCGACGTACTAGTACGCCTAAATTCTAGCGCCCTCAAATCAAGTGGAAACAGGCTGGTAGGCCTAGATGTGAGAGAATGGGTCTGTACAGTCAGTGTGCACAATATAAAAAAAATCCTGCACCACACAGTGCGTATTGAGGAAAAAAAAACTCCGACCGTGTTTTTGGTTTATAACAGCGACTTTGCAGTCTATTTTCGTATGGTATTTATGGTTGTATTCTCATTTTCTTGGTCTCATTTGATAGAATGGAAGATATATTACAGAAATAGAGATAATTTTGATTGGTTTCACGATGACAAGTACCTTGAAACTGAGCGCAAAGTAGTGAAAATGTTCGATTTTTGCCGATGTTCAAGTGTAAACAAATCACGCCATGCGTCCAATATTCATTCAACTGGCGAGTCTAGTATTCTTGCACAAGTGCGCTGATATTATTTATACCATTTTTACAATGATGCAATAGTATACATAACAGAAAATCTTCTATTTTTTGTGAGAATAAAAATTCAAAATTGAAAGCAAAAGTAATATAAGAGGAGCCTGGAGACGTGACTAATGAACAGATAAAATGTTATTTTAGTGCCAGGAATTTCTGTCTCGTTTATTCTGGACCCTATTTTGAAATTGGCATCTTTTGAAATTTGTGTGAAATTGGCCAAATTGCCAATTTCGGACCACTTTATTGGGTAGTTCAAATTGGTAAATTGGTGGTTTCTTGTACTCAATTGATAGAACAAATGGAATTCTAGCGAAATAGCTAAAATTTTGGTAGACTGAAACATTGGAATTGGCCGAAAATAGGGCTCAAAGTGGGCGAAATCGCCGATGCGTAAACATTGTCAATACTGCTAACTTTGCGAGAGCATAATTCCGTTAGTTTTTTTCATCAAATTTCATACTTTTGGTGTCATTATGATCGGAAAAGGATTCTCTATCATTTCATATGAAAAAATAATTTTTTTTCCGAAAAATTTGCGATTCTGAGAACGAGTTTGGGAGAGGGCCTCGCGACCCTGAAAGGGTTAATATATATTTTCATTATTCCATATATGATATTTTCAAAATTATATAAGCAACACATTACATAGCATATAAACATGATACATACACCCACAGTACAATAAATTTCACATATTATTATTGTTATTATTATTATTATTATTATTATTATTATTATTATTATAGGTGTGGTAGGCGGGCAGAGGGAAAACATTACCTTTTCTCTGGTCCAGCACTAGAGAAAACGTGTATGAATCTTCGTTTGGCCCAGTCACTCTCCTCCGCTTTTGTTTACAATTCTCAGCATGAATTCTCATTACTTCTCCCTTCGTTTATGATGGCATCTAAAGGTAGTTGTTAGAAACGATTAAACTCAGTGATCAAGGTATGTAGATGGTAATATGGCTCTGGGCCGCATTAAATATTGCATACCTATGTAGGTAGGTGCAGCTATGTAGCCAGATGGACTACGTAGCTACATCTGACTTCCTACAGATAAATACAGTGGTACCTCGAGTTACGATGGTCCCCAAAATCGCCCTTTTATGTAAGTTTATTTTTTTAAATGCTCTTGTAAGTATATTTTTGGGGGTGTAAAAGGACTAGTCTATTTTACATTATTCCTTATGGGGATAAATTCGTTTGGTAATGGCACTTGAACAGCATTCTCGAACGAAAAAATATCGTAACTCGAGGTACCACTGTACTACTCACCTCTCATCCTACATTAAGACTACACATATTTTAGGGTAAATAATGAGTGTATGGTATGTGTATTTTATCTCTCTGGGCTTCTTTAAATATCATATATTTAGTTTGGGAATATAGGGACGCTTAGACATGAGCTGCCCTCTGCCATTATCTCCTCCAAGATAAGTGTAAATATTTCTTATTTATAAAGTGTAAATATTTCTTATTTATAAATTAAAGTGTAAATATTTCTTATTTATAAATTAAAGTGTAAATATTTCTTATTTATAAATTACGTACATTGTTTCAGTGTGAATACTGGTGGTGGAATCCACCACCACCACTATATGAACGGCGTATGGTCAGTGGCCCTTATAAACCCAACAACAATAACACTATCACCAGTCCTCACATTCGTAATGACATATTTTATTCATCCTAGAGTAATATACAGTGGACCCCCGGCTAACGAAAGGTTTAGGTAACGAAAAAAATCGCTTAATGAAAGCTTTTTTCGCTCTCGGATAGCGAAACGTATTAGACCTGTCTGCCTGCTCCGCGCCTGCGCGGGACGCCCGCCAGTGAAGCGTTATTTACCATTGAGAGAAGATTACCTAGCGCGCTCTTTCAAACATTCACAATACATTTGGTGTCTTTTTTGGTTTTATATAGTGATTGTCACTGTGAAATAAGTCACCATGGGTCCAAAGAAGCTTCCTAGTGGCACCCCTGTGGTAAAGAGAGTGAGGAACACCATCGAACTGAAGAAGGAGATTGTTGAAAAATATGAGAGTGGCGTACGTCTGAGTGATCTTGCCAGGATGTACAAGAAAAGTGCATCTACTATCGGCACTATCCTGGCAAAGAGAAATGAGATCAAGGAAGCTAATGTTGAAAAAGGGGTTGAAATGTTAACGAAACAAAGATCGAAAACAGTGGATGAGGTTGAGAAGTTACTGATGGTGTGGATCAATGAAAAACAGATAGCGGGTGATAGTATTTCCATGGCGATAATTTGTGAAAAGGCAAGGAAGTTGCACGCAGATCTTGTCAAGACAATGCCTGCAACCAGTGGTGAGGCGAGTGATTTTAAAGCCAGCAAAGGCTGGTTTGACAGATTTAAGAATGTGGAATAAGGTGCAGACATTTGTTGAAAGACACCACCCTGAGCAAGCTGAAATGAGCCTTCTGTGCAACCACTTCAGTGACAGAGCCATGTTGCACTTCAGGAAAGTATTAAAGAGTCGCCAGAAACAGAGGACTCTGGACAGTTATTTTTCTAAGAAGAGTTCTAGTGACTCTCAAGCTGGTCCTAGTGGCATTAAAAGACCAAGAAGAGAAGTAACCCCAGTGAGGGACTTGTTACCTGAAGTCCTTTTGGAGGGGGATTCCCCTTCCAAAAACTAAAACCCTGCCCCTGTCATCCACCCTATCTTCCAGATGCCTGCAAGTCTCTTCAATAAAGGTAAGTAAATGTTATTTATATTATATTTTGTGTAAATATTTTTTTGTGGAACGGATTAATTGTATTTACATTATTTCTTATGGGAAATAAGGGTTCGGATTACGAAAGGTTCGGGTTGAGAAATAGCTCCTGGAACGGATTAATTCGTTAACCGGGGGTCCACTGTATCACGTTTCTATGTTATTAATATTGTTTATTATGTCTTATTAGATGAATTGTGATAGATAAATAAGCCGTAGACCTGATATTAGTGTCAAATTGAAGCATTTTGTCCTGCCTCCAAACAATAAACTCGTGTCCCTCTCTCCTCTCCATCTTCCATACACCAGCAAGAGTCGCCAGCAAAGGTAAGTGTGATGTTAAATGTTCATTTATACATGTTATTAGTGCTTTATATTTATTTGTCATTCTTTTCTGTATGTAAATCTATATTTAATCTCTAAAAAAATATTTTTTTTTAATACTCCTGGGTGTCTGAAATGGATTAATTAAATTTACATTATTTCTTATGGGAAAAATGGCTTCAGTTTTCGTTGATTTCAGTTTTAGTCAATCCCTCTGGAACGGATTAAACACGAAAACGGAGGGTTGACTGTACTACTCACCTCTCGCCCTACATTAAGACTACAAATATTTTAAGGTTATTAATGAATGTACTGTGTATGTATTTTACTTTTTATTGTGTTTTTTAATGCCTAGTTCTATTACTAACTTAATATAAGTTAGTGTAAACTTGTTGTCTGGCATTTATATGCATTTATAAGTAGAAAAAATGGCGTTCTGCTTTCTGGCGATGTCTGCTTTCCGGCAGTAGCCTGGAACCTAACCTGCTGTGTTAGTGGGGCCCCACTGTACTGGCTTTCTTCCTTTCTCCTCTGGTGCCTCTAAACCCCACCTTACCTTGATCATAGAGCTGGCTTCCCTCATGGCACAATAATGATTCATGGATTGTCCACCTGCCGAGAGACAATGACTGACAAGCAACATTGCTGACATAGTGCACACACACAAAGAAACATAACGCTTGAAAACCTCTCACTGACAGAAACCTTCCAAACATGACAAGACTTTTATCACTGCAAACAATGAGTCTTGAAGCATACCTGAATGTCTGCATGTTCGCACAAGAACTCTTCACACATATCAGTTTACTTCCACTCTCTGAATTAAAGTAGATATCCTTACACATAAAATCTATAAACCTGTACCATCTCGTGTACAGTGGTGTATATCCACTGCTCCTCTGTAGCACTAGAATTCAAATGAACCATATATGACCTTCACTGTTCTTGTACTACCCTCATCACCAGTGTCACTGGTAATTCGAGCATGTGAATTGGGAACTCTTTGCACATCATACTTTTCCTGATCTTCCTCCTGATTCTTCTACAGACAATATATTACAGCTCTTTATATCCACTGTAATCTGCAGCTAAACTTGCAATCTCCTGGTTCTTAGAAAAACATTTTGAAAATGTCTCCTGGTGATCTCCCAACTGCACTCGTTCAGATCATTTGAAATTGCATTTGTGGGTCCAGTACCATTACAGTTGTACTGCAGACCTTTCTTGTGCATATATAAGCAAGAACACACATGCATTACATTATTTGGACAGTTAAATAGGTCTGTTAGCATGCTTTTGGGACCACTGTACATACCACTATGTCTAGATGCCCAGTCTGGAAAAAAATATGGAATGCACCTGAAGGTATGCACCTGATGCTGCTTCTATCTGTACCATTGTCAGCTAAAAAAAAGTAGAAAACTCTGCTGACGTTGCCATCACTTTGTGTTTCCCAAGGACTCTGTATCCCTCCTTCCTTCACTCCAACTCAAGTGGGAAACCTCGCCACTGAACTTTACATCTCGTACTGATGAATCATACAATGACCTCTTTTATAATGCGAGACCTTGTAGACCTTATGGTAGTAAGGCCTGATGATGCATCAACTTAGATGCACCAATTAATTTATTTAATCATCAACCCAATTTAATATGGTCCTTTAATACCCATGATTGAACTGGATAAGTCTCTTAATTTGTCCTTCTTATGTTCACCCCATATCATACTTGCCCCATTTCCTTGGGAGGTTTTGACAATTCACCTTTGCTCTTCTTCCACACCAAAAGATCAGCATGTCTGCTTCAAACTTGCACTCACTCTCCCTTGAATGTTTTCAATTGTATTCTCATACAGTGGCAATATACTCTGATGATTTCAAATCTCCAGATGATGTAGAATACATGGCTGTTTTCCAAATAGGGTAATCCAAGGATATTTACTAGAACCAGCCAGGATTTTCTCAGCATAGTTACTGCTAGCATATGCAGTGTCCACTTTTCATTCATTATTGTATAAGACGCCCAGAGTGCATTTAGAAGCTATCCAGAAATTTTATTCCCAACATTGGGCCCTTTTTTTTTTTCTTGATTCCCTGGACTCTGATGTTCAGGGCAATGAACATGTAGTTTCAGCTGCTTGATCTATTATTCATGATTGGCTAATCTCTAAAGGCAGGGCCTTTTCTTGATCTATTTTTCAGTACTCTCTCAAATCGAAAACAATGGTTCCTGGCCATCTTTCCATTGTAGGTTGAGTGTGGATAACTCTGCTCACACCATTACCAGTAGTATACAAATGGCTTGCACACACATATCACATGCTCCTCTCTGCAAAGACTGCCATGTAACTTTCCAAGAGTATGCAGAATTCACTCACAACATCTTCAAATGTCCAGACACAGTAACTCTATCTGCCTTGTTGAAAGTTCCACCTTCAAAACAGACACCTGCTGTGACCTTTCAATAGAAATTAGCCTATTGCAGCAACTACTCTGTTCATTTTACACAATAACCCTCCCCTTCCCTCCTTATAGTTCAGTCAATAGCTACACTGTGTGACCAGTGCTAGTTTAGAGGTCATTTAATAATAATAATAATAATAATAATAATAATAATAATGGTAATATAAGTTATGTCAAATGTTTTTGGAGAAAGTTGAAATGATGAAAATTAAAAAGATAATAACAAAATGGTAGTATTAGTTAATTAACTTTATTAAAGAGAATTTGATGGTGAGTGGCTCCAGCATCATCTATGAAAACAATTTTGTAGCTCATAAATGGAATGGAGGATTAGAAGCTGATATTGCAAAGAGTTTTGCATAAAGGATAGATGTGTAAATGCTGAGGCAGCTTGATCTGGGACCAAGCAACAGGTGAAGTGACCTCCAAAACATCTAAAGGTAAGATTAGAAATTCTTATCTTTCAAGCGTTTTGTTTAAAATTTTATTTGTCGAAATCACATATTTAAAAATCAAATACGTATATATAATACCTTCATCTTAACTGCAGCATGACCCTTATGGGTTTAGCACTTTAGTTATGATTGTAATAATAAATTGCAGCATAAAATTTTATTATGTGCTTGTGTGAAATTACAATTGACATTTACTGAATATACCTGAATGTAACCCAACTCCATGTATAGGTTGACACCCTGATACTTTGCCGAAAAATTCTTAATTAGGTATTCTCGATGGGTGACACCTTTCAGTTTCATTTTGTTGATAAATCAAGAATACCTCATCCAATCAGCTTCAAATTTTCAACATTTGTATATGGTAATGGGGACCAGATTCTTGGAACAACATGGCCAAAGTTGTTGAACCTATTCCAAGCATCCTGGGTATCACAAAAAAGGCAACTCCTAATTTGACGTAGGCAGATAGTGAAATTCAAGTACATTTGTAAGTGCAGGTTTGATCAGTTTATGTAAACTAGCAGGAAATTTTTATTCCTGCTAAATCATGTTAAATTAATCTTGTGGATGGCTTCAATATTTATGTAATGGATACTATCCTTAGAGCCAGGATAGTACCCATTACATAATACAGTGGTACCTCGGTTAACGATGGTCCCCAAACTCGCCCTTTTATGTAAGTTTATTTTTTTAAATGCTTTTGAAGTGTATTTTTGGGGGTCTAAAAGGACTAGTCTATTTTACATTATTCCTTATGGGGATAAATTTGTTTGGTAATGGCACTTGAACAGCATTCTGGAACAAAAAAATATTGATAACCGAGGTACCACTGTATTTGTAACTTTAAATTTTCACCGCTGTTGTAGTTTACTGAACACAAGTCTGTTGGCTGGCATAAGTCCCAGTTTTCTAATTTTAGTGAATAAATAATGATATTCAGTTTTATCCAATATCTAAAGAATACTTCTGATTTGCTTCAAAATATTATTGAAAATGTAATTTATAAGAAGGATGATACCTCATATGTTTAGTCCGAATAGGTGCAAATTTGAAACTTTACTGAAATGGTTAAAAAAAATCTTAGGGATACTGTACTAGAATTGGATCAATTACTGGCATACCTTGCCAATACGGCACTTTTCAATTATACAGTGGACCCTCGGTTAGTGGCCGTAATCCGTTCCAGGAGCTAGGCCTTTAACCGAATTAATATTCTCCATAAGAATTAATGTACAGTGGACCCCCGCCTAACGAGCACTCCGGAAATCGTACAATTATGTAAGTACAGTGGAACCCCGCCTAACGAGCACCCCGGAAATGGTACAATTATGTAAGTATAATATTGTAAGTGCTTGTGGAAGTGTATTTTTGGGGGTCTGAAATAGACTAACCTACGTGACATTATTTCTTAAGGAAGTAAATTCGTTCAGTAATGGCACTTGAGCAGGCTTCTGGAATGAATTTTGCTCGTTAGGCGGGGGTCCACTGTAAATACAATTACAGCGGACCCTCGGAAATTGAACATTCTTCATTCCAGAATGCTGTTCAAGTGCTGTTACCAAACAAATTTATTCCCATAAGAAATAATGTAAATTAGATTATAAAAGCACTTACAATAATAAACTTACATAATAGTGCGAGTTGGGAGTGTTCGATTTCCGGGGTTCCACTGTAATCCGTTCCAAACAAAAATATTCACAAAAAAATATTCGTTTTAACAATTAAATCATTATTACAAAAACTTTTATTGAAGACTAATGCTGGCTTCTGGAAGATAGGGAGGAGTTAGTTTTTGGAAGGGAAATCCCCCTCCAAAAGGACTTCAGGTAACAAGTCCCTCTCTGGGGTTACTTCCCTTCTTTGTCTTTTAATGCCACTAGGACCAGCTTGAGAGTCACTGGACCCCTGCCTCAAAAAATAACTGTCTAGAGTCCTCTTGTTTCTGGTGCCTCTTTAACATTTCCCTGAAGTGGAACAAGGTTTTGTCACTAAACATGTTGCAGATATGGCTTGTTTCAGCTTGGTCAGGATGGTGTTTTTCAACAAATGTCTGGACATCATTCCACTTGGAACAAATTTCCTTAATCACTGAAGAAAGCACCTCCTTCTCTTCCTTTTCCTCCTCCTCCTTTTCCTCCTCCTCCTTTTCTGAAGCAATAGCCTCAACTCTGGTCTGATGATGTTCCAGTTCCAGCTCTTGCAGCTCTTCAGTGGTTAGCTCTACCATGTGGGCCTGCACCAACTCTTCCATATCCTCACCATTCACCTCCAACCCCAGGCTGTTCCCCAATGCCACAATATCTTCCACAACAGGCACAGGATCGTCTCCCACTATTTGTTTTTCTTTAAACCACAATAACAATAACTTTTCCATTTCTTCCATTATTGGTGACCTTTGTTTCATTACAAAAGCTACTCCTTTGGCAACATCAGCATTCTTGATTTGTTCTTTCTTTGCCAGGATGGTTGTAATTGTTGATTTGTTTTTCCCAAACATCCTGGCAAGTTCCAGCACCTGCATACCACTGTCATATTTCTCAATCACCTCTCTCTTAAATTCCATGGTGTTTCTCACTCTCTTTGCCACAGGAACTTTACTAGGAACTTTCTTGGGAGCCATGGTTACTTATTTCGCAGTTGCACTGACAAAAAACCATGAAAAACAAACGAAATGTCTGGATGAATGAGCAGAAGCTTCCTCACACACCGAGAGACACAGGCAAACTGAAGCACAAGCCGCCCCAGCCGGCGGACGGACGGGTCCCATACGGCCGCTAACCAGGAGCCGTAAACCCGGCCGCTAACCGAGTTGGCCGCTAACAGGAACGGCCGCTAACCGAGGGTTCACTGTATTCATGCTTATTACTTTTGGTGGTGATGCACACATCAGCTGACTGGTGCCATTTTATTCCTCACTTTAAACATTTTAGTTGTGTTATTGTTATTATTGTAATTAAAAAATACAGTACAATGGTCCCTAAGTTTAATGCTAGTGAAAAGAAGAACCATAAGTCTCTCTAAATCAAAAGCTAGAAATGATCAAATTTAGTGAGAAAGGCATGTTGAATTCTGGGATATGCCTTAAGCTAGGTTTGGCACACCAAACAGTTAGCACAGTAGTGAACTCAAGCAGACTTTCTTGAAAGAAATTAAAAGTGATACTCCAGTGAATATCCCTCTTTAAGGGGGGCTCCTTGACGAGGTAAAGAGGCTATCGGTCTGAGGAATTGGACCTTTTGGTCTTCTTCCTCAGACCGAACCTAATTACCCCCCAATCCCCCTCCCTTTTCCCATCTTCCCCATCCTCCCTTTTCCCTTTCCTCCTCCCCCTCCTCCTCATCCCTCCCTTATTTCCTTCCCATTTTTACCATGGGAGCTTCTCTCCACAGGCATTCTAGTTCCTAGGTAGGGGGAAGGGTACGGTGGTCCATTCCTATTCCGTTGAGGTTCTTTGCGGTGGTGTAGCTTGCCGTGGAATCTGGATCGCCTGGGGATGTCCCAATCCCTCTCCGGTCTCCCGGGGGGTGGCCTTGGGTATCTTTCGGGCGACGGGTGTATCTCTGGAGGCCACCTTTCGGATTCCGGGGGTGGTGGCCGAAGGCGGTATGCTTTGTGGCGGATATCCGGCCGCCCTCTCTTTTGTCCGCCGAGGTGGCTCGGTGGATGTGAGGTTGCTATCTCGGATTGCTGGTTTACTGGCATGAAGGGTAGGGTATGGCACGGGTTCCATGCAGCATCTGCACTACTTGCGGTGTTGAGGTCCTCTTGGGCACGGACGGGGATTTACGCCACTTTCATTCCTCCTAGGAGCTATTCCTCCACGTTCCACCCTTTTTTTTATTCTTTTATTTTT
>WNWK01056772.1:0-10919 GCA_009830355.1 Cherax destructor
AGTCAGGTCCAACTCACACCCACCCACAGCCACTCATGTATTTATCTAACCTATTTTTACTTTCTTCTTATAAGGGGAGTGTTAATGCGACATGACATCATTGAATCCCTGGTGTTTGCCACATTATTTGCTCTAGCTGGCACTCAATTGAACTGGTGCTCCCACAAGGTACTAAGTGGTCCCAGATTTTTTTAATACTGCGCACACTGAGGGCGCAGACCCATTCTCTCATGTCTAGGCGACTCAGGCCTATCGCACTAAATTTGAAGGAATGAAAAATAAAATGTAGATCTACGTTTGGAGCAGTACGCACGTGAACGTATATCTACGTGTGGACAGTTTAAGGGTTAAGGAAGTAAATTCGTTCGGTAATGGCACTTGAGCAGGCTTCTGGAATGAATTTGCTCGTTAGGCGGGAACCACTGTATATTGCCGAGATCATTAACTTCACGAGAGCGTAATTCCATAAGTTTTCCATCAAATTTCATACTTTTGGTGTCATTACCATTGGGAAAAGATTCTCTTATCATTTCATAAGAAAAATATTTTTTTTAATATTTTGCGACACCAGGAGACACCTCAGGATTTGGGGTTGCGACAGTCAAGGGTTAATATGTTAAATATAAGGACACAAATGCAACTAATGTGACATTTTATTGTGGCAACGTTTCGCTCTCCACAAGCTTTTTCAAGAAGTTACAAGCAATACATGGACACAGAGGGTATACAGTAGAACGTCATTTAGCACGATAGTTACGTTCCTGAAAAAGTCGTGTTAGCTAATTTCGTGTTAAATAATTAAAAGAACTACAGCAGACCCTCATTTAGCACGGTAGTTACAGTTCTGAAAACATCGTGTTAGGTAAAATCGTGTTAAATAATTAAAATAATTTATGGGAAAAATAGGGTTACAGTCCTGAGAGTCCCCAAAAAGCCAAACAAGTTTTTTTTAGACCAACAGATCTTACAAATATAAAAGAGAATATGTAATTGTAGTTCATTATCGTGGTGTATTATGTTGTTTTTACTGCTTAAGACTACAAATGTAACAGAAATAATAGTATTTACCTTAAATTGTGGGTGCTGATGTTTGTGGATGATTGTGAAGAGAGTGGAGAGTTATACTGTGGCCCTACTGGGCTGAGGTGGATAGTAGAGGTTCTGGAACTGAAGTCGATAGTTGTACTGAGTGTCTCTAACTTTAATAAAGTCATTCACTAAGTCAGTCAAGTCATTCAGTAAGTCAGTCAAGTCATTCATTAAGTCAGTCAAGTCATTCATTAAGTCAGTCAAGTCATTCAGTAAGTCAGTCAAGACATTCAGTAAGTCAGTCAAGACATTCAGTAAGTCAGTCAAGTCATCAGTAGTCAGTCACATTCAGTAAGTCAGTCAAGTCATTCAGTAAGTAGTCAGTCAAGTCATTCAGTAAGTCAGTCAAGTCATTCAGTAAGTTCAGTCAAGTCATTCAGTAAGTTAGTCAGTCAAGTCATTCAGTAAGTCAGTCAGTCAAGTCATTCAGTAAGTCAGTCAGTCAAGTCATTCAGTCAGTCAGTCCAGTCAGTCAGTAAGTTAGTCACACAAACTTATGTTTACATCTTTTTATGTGTACAAAGTAACACTTCATTACAGCCACAGGTTATGTGTTGTCTAATATCTTTTTCTTTGTTAATTCTAAGACTTAATAAATGCTTAAACATTTTCTTGCCACTTTGAGCAACACTGGTATGCCTACTGGGTGACATGATTGCTTGGCAGATACAAGATATAGTAATTTAAATAACAAAACACAATTCACTTAGCCACCCTTAGTAAGACCCCCACTGACTCAATGGTTTAACCTACTGCAGGCGACCGCGGGCTCAAAATTTTTCCCCTCCAGCGAATCGCGTAATATAAGGTTTACATCGTGTTAGATAAAAATGTGCCGCAATTCTTCAATCGCGTAATACCCAAAACGCGCAACATAAAGTCGTGCTAAATGAGGGTCTACTGTAATGGGAAAAATAGGGTTACGTTCCTGGGAGTCCCCAAAAAGCCAAACAAGTTTTTTTTAGACCAACAGATCTTACAAAAATAAAAGTGAATATGTAATTGTAGTTCATTATCGTGATGTATTATGTTGTTTTTACTGCTTAAGACTACAAATGTAATAGAAATAATAGTATTTACCTTAAATTGTGGGTGCTGGTGTTTGTGGATGATTGTGAAGAGTGGAGAGTTATGCTGTGGCCCTACTGGGCTGAGGTGGATAGTAGAAGTTCTTGAACTGAAGTCGATGGTTGAACTGAGTGTCTAACTTTAAGTCAGTCAGTCAGTCAGTCATTAAGTCAGTCAGTCAGTCATTAAGTCAGTCAGTCAGTCATTAAGTCAGTCAAGTCAGTCATTAAGTCAGTCAAGTCATTCAGTAAGTCAGTCAAGTCATTCAGTAAGTCAGTCAAGTCATTCAGTAAGTCAGTCAAGTCATTCAGTAAGTCAGTCAAGTCATTCAGTAAGTCAGTCAAGTCATTCAGTAAGTCAGTCAAGTCATTCAGTAAGTTAGTCAAGTCATTCAGTAAGTCAGTCAAGTCATTCAGTAAGTCAGTCAAGTCATTCAGTAAGTCAGTCAAGTCATTCAGTAAGTCAGTCAAGTCATTCAGTAAGTCAGTCAAGTCATTCAGTAAGTCAGTCAAGTCATTCAGTAAGTCAGTCAAGTCATTCAGTAAGCCAGTCAAGTCATTCAGTAAGCCAGTCAAGTCATTTAGTCAGTCAAGTCATTCAGTAAGTCAGTCAAGTCATTCAGTAAGTCAGTCAAGTCATTCAGTAAGTCAGTCAAGTCATTCAGTAAGTCAGTCAAGTCATTCAGTAAGCCAGTCAAGTCATTCAGTAAGCCAGTCAAGTCATTCAGTCAGTCAAGTCATTCAGTAAGTCAGTCAAGTCATTCAGTAAGTCAGTCAAGTCATTCAGTTAGTCAGTCAAGTCAGTCAGTCAAGTCATTCAGTCAGTCAGTCAAGTCATTCATTCAGTCAGTCAAGTCATTCAGTCAGTCAAGTCATTCAGTCAGTCAGTCATTCAGTCAGTCAGTCAGTCAGTCAAGTCAGTCAAGTCAGTCAGTCAGTCACACAAACTTATCTTTACCTCTTTTTATGTGTACAAAGTAACACTTCATTACGGCCACGGGTTATGTGTTGTCTAATATCTGTGTTTTCTTCATTAATTCAAGATCAAAACACAATTCACTCTTATTCACAAACACAGCTGGCTTGTAGCCAGGACTTCTTGACGCGTATGAAATACGTACGAATGTTGGGATGGTGGGGTCCGTGGTGGCTGGGTAAGGCGGGTAGTGTCTGCTGAACCACAGCAGTAGTAGTAACAAGACTGCTTGTGAGAATGGTTATTTGTTTTTCCTTCCCACAAACTGTAAGTAAGTTTATTCAGGTATACACAGATACAGTTACGAAGATTATCATACATAGCAGCATATGTGTAGAGAACCTAGGATAACCCAAAAAAGTCAGAGTGACAGTATTTCCATTGACTGATTTGGGTTATCCTAGGTTCTCTACACATATGCTGCTATGTATGATAATGTATGTAACTGTACTCACCTAATTGTGGTTGCAGGGGTCGAGACTCAGCTCCTGGCCCCGTGTATCTGAATAAACTTAGTTTGCAGGAAGGAAAAACAAATTCCCTTTTCCTCAAAGCATGAGGATTCTTAGGCAGTAAATAACCATGTGCTCAAAATTTTTTCCCTCCTGCCGAACCGTGTAATATCATCTTTACGTCGTGTAAGATGATAATGTGTCGCAAATCTTAAATCATGCAATACCGGTAACGTGCAACATAATCTCGTGCTAAATGACGTTCTACTGTATATACGTATGTATACGTACTCTCAAAGTGAGGTGTAATACTAGTGGTGGTAGAAGTAGTAGTGATATAAGTTTTAGTAGTAGTAGTAATACAATAAGGTAGAACAATCAACTTGCACATGAGTAAAAGGTGATAAAAACAATTACTTGGGTAGTATTAAAACAGGTTAGACATATTTCTGTAGGATGTTGGAAAAGAGAAGGCCTGTAGCAGTGTTCCACATCTGCGATGCACTTGTGTGGTATTAGCAGGAGAGGCTATGTGATGGTAGGGTTTACTGTTTTCAGGAGGATTCTTGCTAAGACTTCAGAGATGATGAAGCTGCCTTTGTTTTGTTTAATGGTGTTAGAAACAGCAATAAGTGCTGATTCAAGGCACTTGTGTCTGCGGAAATCAGTTTCTTTGATTACTAATTGGACGTCTTTGAATTTCACGAGATGATTGGTGGATTTTCGGTGTTGTTCGCAGGCGTTGTTCAAGTTATCGTTCCTACATGCATTAATGCGTTCTTTGAGGCGTGCATGTAGGAACGATAACCTGAACAACGCCTACATACCACGAAATTCCACCAATCATCTCATGAAATTCAAAGATGCCGATAGTAATCACAGAAACTGATTTCCTGAGCCAAGTGCCTTGAATCAGCACTTATCGCTGTTTCTAACACCATTAAACAAAACAAGGCAGCTTCACCATCTCTGAAGTCTTAGCAAGAATCTCCTGAACAGTAAACCCTACCATCACTACTCTCCTGCTAATACCACAAGCGCGTCGCAGATGTGGAACACTGCTACAGGCTCTATTTTCCAACCTCCTACAGAATATTTGTCTAACCTTTTTTAATACCCAAGTAATTGTTTTTATCACCTTTACTCATGTGCAAGTTATTTTCTACCTATGTTATACTACTACTACCGGATTCAAAACTGGTATCCTTGAACGGATTCAATAAGCGGACGGAGTTTTAGGGGACCTTATCAAACACCCAAACAATAACAATAACTTAAAGCGGTAAGATTGTCCAAACACTTACACATGCAAATAAAATAGATACAATACAAATAGACGGATCACCACTTCAGGGAAGCTATTAGTAGAATATACAGTAAAACAACCAACAAAATCAATCATGAAACCCTGTGTAGTATGCAACCAAACAAACAAACGTTCCACTGCATGGATTACATGCAACTTCTGTGGTAAATGCTGCCATGCCCCTTGTGTAGGCATTCAAGAATCTACTACACGAGATATTAACCCTTAAACTGTCCACACGTAGATATACGTTCACTCGCGAAAGTGACCGAACGTATATCTACGTTTTATTTTACATTCGTTCAAATTTAGTGCAATAGGCCTGAGTCGCCTAGACATGAGAGAATGGGTCTGCGCCCTCAGTGTGCGCAGTATGAAAAAAATCGGGGACACCAGGGTACCACATGGTAGCCCCAGTTAGTTTCAGCTCCATCTTGGGTCAACATCATGGCACACCCCCGTGATTCACTCACGCCTCGTCGTATTAACACTACTATTCTCGGAAAGTGATAGAGAACGCAAGCTTAGTGGATTTGACAGTGATATAGCCACTAATAATCAAGGAATTAGTGAAACTATTGATGACAACCCAGATGACCCTCAGCCCATCACCTCTGGGGTGGCCAGTGTGGACAGTGTGGCCATACCAGACCCTCAGCCCAGCACATCTGGTGTGGCCAGTGTGGCCACAGACCCTCAGCCCAGCACCTCTGGGGTTTCTAGTGTTACTACCCAAAGGCAGCTCCGCAAGAGGAAATTAGCATTTTCCATGTGTTATGATAGTGACGATAGTGAAGGTGATATAAGTGACGATGATGAAATCGATTTTATGCCCATAGACGATTCGTTGAGTGACAGTGATTATCATTATTCCCCAGTGAAACGTACTTATGGGCGTCATTACCTACGTTCAGGCAGTGTGCCATATGCAGTCAGAGGCAAGGGTCGTGGCAGTTCACGATCCAAAACCCCAGCCACTGATAGTGAAAGTGATAATGAAGGAGAGTATGCTGGGATGGAGGAAGAGGTGGTGGGTGGCATGGTGCCTGGACCTTGTGGCGCGGTGTGTGGACAGACAAAGGACCACGAGGCACCCTCTCAATCATGTGCTGGCCCCACTCCCGTCCCTCCTGCTCCCCCACGTCCCATGCCACAGGTCCACCCTGCGCCATCTGATCGTGAATGTAAGTGGACTGAACATACACCATTCATGCCACATCCTTTCAATTTTGATGGCA
Organism: Cherax destructor; assembly: GCA_009830355.1. Classification (NCBI taxonomy): domain Eukaryota; kingdom Metazoa; phylum Arthropoda; class Malacostraca; order Decapoda; family Parastacidae; genus Cherax; species Cherax destructor. Next base: position 6,129 of record WNWK01056772.1, read on the forward strand.
GTGGAAGTGGCATCATGCCACACTGTCCCATCACAAATGACTCTACAGAGTTAGACTATTTTCAACTATACTTTGATGAGCCAATAATGAACCTGATTGTTACTCAGACCAACCTGTACTACCAGTATACAATGGACCATGCAGATTTTTCAGAATCGTCACGGCTGCGCAGGTGGAAAGATACAACTGGCTGAAATGTATTTATTCCTTGGCACTGTCATGCTTATGCCACACACATATAAGAACAATATAGCAAACTACTGGTCCACAGACCACTTCATTAGCACTCCAGTCTTCCGAGACCTCCTTCCCTGCAACAGATTCCTTCTGTTGCTGAGAATGTTGCACTTCTCAGATAGGAATACACCAAACCGAAATGACCTCCTCTACAAAATCCGGGAATTGTTTATGTATCTCAAGCAAAAATTCAGTGCCTACTTTTATCCATTCAAGAACATTGTTGTTGATGAGTCCTTGATTCTGTTCAAGGGACGACTGTCATTCAAACAATATATACCAAGCAAACATAATCGCTTTGGTATAAAACTGTTTGTTATGTGTGACTGTGAGACTGGTCTTGTGTTGGATGTCATTATCTACACAGGTAAAAATACACTTGATGATACCAGGCGCATGTTGGGCATTTCTGGTGATGTTGTTCACAAGATGATGCAGCCATACCTTGGCAAGGGCCATACATTGTTCACAGACAACTGGTACACAAGCCCTATGCTTGCTGATTTCCTACGTGTGAACAATACTGATATATGTGAAACAGTGAGAAGAAATAGAAAACACATGCCAAAGTTCACTGGAGGAAGTGTAGTGCAGGCGTTTCATGCCAATGACATCATGGCACTGTCATGGCATGACAAAAGGGACGTGACATTGCTGTCAACCATCCACAGAAACGAGATGGTACAAACAGACAGAATGAGCACGCTCAACAATCAACCTATTGAAAAGCCAGCTGTTGTCATCGACTATACAAACAATATGCAACTAGTCGACAAGTGTGACATGATGATAGGCTTTGTTGACTGTGTGCGTAGGAGTCACAAGTGGTATATAAAAGTGTTTTTCCACCTTGTGGACATTGCAATGCTCAATGCCTTCAACATGTATGAAATAAAGACTGGGAAGCGACAACGATATGCAGAATTCACCCTAAATGTCATCAAGCAGATAGGGAGAAAGTATGGTACCACACCTATACCTGCCACTCCACAGCGACCTGTCACCCCACAACAGCGACCTGTCACTCCACAACAACGACCTGTCACTCCACAACCAGAGGGGAAAGTGCCCAACCGAATTATCCCTAACTGTCACTGCCTGATACCATTGCCATCTACTCCAAAGAAGAAGTACTCTCAGAAAAAGTGTGTTGTGTGTGCTTACAGTACACAGCGACCCCAAGTGCGAAAAGACACGCGATTCATGTGTCAGCAATGTGGAGTGGCACTCTGTATGAATCCATGCTTCTTCGAGTATCATACAGTGGTGGACTTCTAGAAACATAAATAGGACCTGTAAATACCTTGTATATATATGTAAACAATAGTAAGTGATTGAACCAGGTGTACAAATTTATTTATCAGTGTGAACATGTGTGTTTGTGACAGTATGATTACTAATTCAGTAACAAATATTTGTGTCTAAACAAGAATTGGCAATGAAATGAATAGATCTGCATCAAAACATTATTATCATAGGATGAAAACAACAGAAAATGGAAAAAAATGGAAAAAAACGATAAATGTTTCTTGTTTCTGCAAGCGGCAGTGCTCCATTTTGCCAACACCACATCATTTAGCACCAACTTCACGGGCTTATATCTCGGTAAGTACTGGCCCTAAAATGTTTTTTTTAGCCTATCCTATTTATAAAAATGTGCTCTTCATTTTTAGAAAAAAAAATGATTTTTTTATTTTTCAAAAAATTCGGTCACTTTCGCGAGTGAACGTATATCTACGTGTGGACAGTTTAAGGGTTAAACAAGGGAAGTATTTTTGGGTATGCCCAAATGAGACTGAACTGTGGAATAAAATCACATCGATATTAAAAGATGACAACGCCAAATCGGACTTCATAAAAAACATGACAGCTTTCTATAACAGTTGGGAAAGTAAAAAATCTGGGCCAGATGGTGCTATCACCCCTGGTACAGATGTTGAAATGGTAGACAGTAACTGTAAGAATGGAGAAATAAATGATAGTGACCTGAAGAGGGACAGGAGCTCTAGTGAAATAAATGATGGGGAAACAGGTGTAGACAAGGACACACAAAAAACAGTGTTACAAACTAGCAATACCACGGTAGATAGTAATCAAGGGGATGCCCAGGGAAATACTGAAGATAAATTACCAGATGTTATTCCTCCTTGCCCTATACACGAAATCACAGCTTCCCTGTCTTCATCAACATTTAACAACTCCTCAAAATATTCCCTCCATCTTCCCGATACCTCTAACTCTCCATTTAATAACTCTCCTCTCCTATTTTTAACTGTCAAATCCATTTGTTCCCTAGGCTTCCTCAATTTATTAATCTCACTCCAAAATTTTTTCTTATTTTCAACAAAATTTGTTGATAACATCTCACCCACTCTCTCATTTGCTCTCTTTTTACATTGCTTCACCACTCTCTTAACCTCTCTTTTTCTCTCCATATACTCTTCCCTCCTTGCATCACTTCTACTTTGTAAAAACCTCTCATATGCTAACTTTTTCTCCCTTACTACTCTCTTTACATCATCATTCCACCAATCGCTCTTCTTCCCTCCCGCACCCAATCGCCTGTAACCACAAACTTCTGCTGAACACTCTAACACTACATTTTTAAATCTACCCCATACATCTTTGATCCCATTGCCTACACTCTCACTAGCCCATCGATCCTCCAATACGTTTATATAAAAGTATAATAAAAAAATAAAGAGGGGCAAAGAATGGTATACAGTAGATATTAAAATAAGTAAAATGGGATATTTGCCACAGGTTATTAAAAAGTATAATTGGTTAAGATAGTGCAATGATGTTGTAGCTGTATATGGAAGCTTGGATCTTTGGCAATGGTAGGTTAATAAAAATAAAGGTATACAATAAGATTGAGCAATGAAGTATAAAAAATGGGGCAATAATAATTTTAAAATAAAAATTGGGCAATAAAGCTTGAATAATAAGGGGATTTTGTAGTTATCAAATACAAATTAATACTATGAGGTAGAATTAAGACTATGAGGTAAAATTAAGACTATGAGGTAGAATGGTAGTTGGATATAAAAGTGAAAATATAATGGTAAGAGGGTATTAGAATTTTGGGGGAACAAAATTTATAGATGATTCATAACACTAATCGTGGACAGTGGGTTTACTACATATTATTCTAATTCTGTTAACCCACCCACCCTCAGGAATGTTTTGAGTTCATATTCTGTTGCAATGAAATACCTCTTCCCAGTGGGCTGTTTCCTAACTGCGATTTTACCATCCCTCATAAAGCACTGATGCATTTTTTGGGCATTGCGTAATTTTCTTAATCGATAAAGGATTTTTTGTCTTGTTTTGGTAAGGCATTCATTAATGTAAACATCTGATTTCATAGCTATGGATGTTTTTAGTAGGTTGTTTCTTTACAAGCTGGTATTGAATTTTAATAGCACTGTTTTTTTCCCTGCTTGGTAGCCCATCAGTTTGCAATCTTTTAGTTCATCACTACGTATGTTGAGGCTAAGGTGATCCTTGAAAAGTTGTAGGGTGGCCTCCGTGCATGTCTCTTGGGTGACTGTAGGTGGAAGATGTTTGCTATTAACTACAACAGCGTCACTTAGCTGTTGCTGGTCATTATGGTCTTGGAAGTTGTTGATGACATCAGTAAGTTGTAGATCCACTCGTGATCTTTCTTCTATGATGTTCTTATTCAGTTGGGTGACTTGGTCTTTTAGAGTGTTGATGGTGTCCACGGACTGGGTGTGTGTGTTGCTTAGGTGTTCTAGAGTGGTTAGTTTGTCTTCCAGAGTTGTGATCTTGATGAGATACTGTGTGTTGGAGGTTTTAAGCTCCTGCATTTCCTGAGTAAGCTTGGTGATTGTTTGGTTCTGGATCATAAGGAGTTTAGCTATTTCTGGGTCATTAATCTTCTTAACATCAAATCCATGGAAAGAGTTATATCTTGGACTGTGGCGGCGGCCATTTTTGTTGTTGTCTGTCGGGTGTTGTGATGGTGCAGGTGTTTGGGGGTTGAGGCCTGGCTGGCAGTACGAGAAGTTTTCTTTGTAGAATTGCTGCTCTCACCTGGGATGTTAGGAGTTCTTGGCTGCTTACTGGTTCTTCTGTTGTTGCTATGACCCTTGGCCATTGACCGTGGCTTCAGATGAATAGTAGGCGATGTGGAATGGGTGAATGTTGTGGAGTATCACTTCAATGGCAGCGGGGCAGGTGGTGGTAACACGAGTCCTATTAGCTGGTGATTTGTGTATTTTTGGGTGATTACTGTAGTTGATTTATATCATTCTGGGTATCCACATACAGTCATCCCTCGGTTTTCGATTTTAATCCGTTCCAGATGGATCGGCTAAAACCAAAATCGGCGAAAACCAAAACTATTTTCCCCATAAGAAATAATGGAAATTCAATTAATCCGTTCCAGAAACCCAGAAGTTTGGAAAAAAATTTTTTGGGGGGCCTTAAAGATAGATTTACATGCACAAATGAATGAACTGAATGTGGCACTTACCTTTATTGAAGACTGATGTTGCTGGATGGGAGAGAGGGAAGAGGGAGAGGGAA
>WNWK01056773.1:0-10918 GCA_009830355.1 Cherax destructor
ACACTTTTTTTCAGTTTGCATATTAATTTTTTAGTGTCATTTGCTTTAAAGGAAAATTTTTTTTTTCCAGTATATTTTCCCAAATTTTGAAAAAATTACTATTTGTATTTCTATTTTAAATTTTTTTTACAAATTTATTAATTTTTTTCTTGATTGAATTAAAAAATAAACCCCCCCTTTTTTATAATTAATTCTTTTTTAAAGAATTTTTTCCCTTTACCATTTTCAATGTATTTTTATTTAAAACAGTAATTCAGGGGAATTTCAATTCCATGAGTGTCCCTTAACATTTTAATTCTTGTAATGTCTGCAATATCATTATTTTTGGGTATCATATTAGGTCAGTATGTTTGACTCAAAAGGAAATTACCCAAAAAATTTTTTTTTTTTTTTTTTAAATACATGTGATATACATACTTATGTAATTTTACAAAACAAAAACACAAAAACAGTGTATGCCATATACCCCTTTAATTCAATATCCCCCCCCCTCTTATGGGCCCCCAAAAAAAAATTTGAAAAAAATCCGAGCATACAAAACCTTTAAACCAAATCTACTGCAACACCCCCCCTCACAGCCCCAAATTCCCAAAGCGTTTTTAACCCAAACCCCCCGCAAAAACCTGTACACAACTTTTTCCCCTTGATTGAAATGAACCCCCCAAAAACCCCCTTCCCAAATTCCCAATCATACAGGGGATCCCCCTCCAACTCAACCACCCCTTTCCCCACCCCCCCCTTCCTTTTTTCTTGTAGGGGTTGCTGCCACACCAGATTCCCCCCAAAACCCCCAAACTGCCTCAAAAGCGCCCCCCCCGGGGGCCCCTCCTCCACCCCCCCCCCCCGGCCATCTGGTCCTCCCCCACCTCACCAGCATCTCAACTAAACAAAAAAAACCTTCTTGAAAAAAATGGCCCCCAAACCCCCAAAAACCCCCCTTTTTTCCCCATCCCCCCCCCTTTTCCCCAAAAACCCCAAAGCCCAGGGCCCTACAACAAAACTTTTTCCCAAACGTTAAAAATCCTCCTGCCCGGATAAATTACCCCTCCCCCAACCCTTTATCTTTGGGAGTTACTTGAATGCCCCCTCTGGGGGGAAAGTCCCGCCTGCCATCCCCCCAGCCTTCAAACCCCCCTTTTTGGGCCCCCCCCCCCTAATTCACCTCCGCTAATCTTAAAAAAATGATACACTCCCCACAGACCTTAATTTGGTATTCAATCCCCCTCCCCCCCCCAACCCCCCGTTTTTCCCCCCTACCCACCTCAAAACCTAGATTTTCCCCTTGGGTTCCCCCCCCCGAAACCCCGTCAAAACCTTTTAATGACCCCCTCCTCAAACCCCCCTTGTACTCCCCCCGTGGTTCACCCACGTCCCATGACACATGGTCCCCCCCCCTTTCCCCCGGGCTCTCCCCCCCCCCCCCCAATCAGTATAAAAGGGTCCGATACAAAAAAAGGGACGGGGGGGACCCCCTCGGGCCCCCCCAAAACCCCACCACCCTACCTAATCCCCCAACCCCTTTTTCCCCTAACCCCCCCCCCCTTAAAAAAGCCCCAAAAAACCACCCCCCCCCAAAACCCGCCACCCTCAGAATCCACACTGTCTCTCTCTCCCACACTGTCATACCCCCTCCCAAATTTGGTGTTTTAGTCCCCCCCCTTTTCCCGGTCCCATATATTCCTTTTTTTTTCCATGCCCCCTTACCCTTGTTTCCCCCGGGAACCACACCCCTCTGCAACCCCACATTAAAATCACCCCAATTTTTCCCCAATCCCTTTGAAAAAATCAAACGGCTTTTCAAAACATTTTTGGGGTTAAAAATTTTAAAAAACCCCTCGCCCCTTTCCTTTTTTAAACCAGTCCACTCCCCCCCCATGCCCCCCCCAAACCCCCCCCTTTTTTTTTCCCCCTTAAATTTCCCTCAGCTCCAAAAAACCCCACAAACCCCCCCAATTTTTAAAAAAATATTTAAATCCCCCCCCAACCCGGGCCCCCTTTTTCCTTTACTCAACCCCATTCCGCCTCATGCACCCCCCCTCCTAATCCGCCCCCAAAATGCCTTTTTTTTCCCCCCAAACCCCCACTATCCTTCCCCTAGGGGAAAAAAAAACCCCCCCGGGCCCCTTGGGGGTTTACACTATTGTCTCTCGACATTTATCTGCATACACCTTTTTTTCTGAGATCACTCTGACCTCCATAAACGTTCAAGGGCTCTTCCACTTCCCCCAAAAATTCCGTCATGGTACCCCCTTTTAAAAATACTTTTTTAAAAAATTCTTGGGCCCGTCTCCCGGGGCATCTTCCAAGCCCCCTCTCCCCACTTAAAACCTTTTTCTTTTAGACCCCTTTAAACCCCAGTTTCAGTTTGGGGAAAACTCTATCGCCTCTTTCCCCCCCTTTTATAAAAATTTTTTAAAAATCCCCCTAGATAATTTTTTTTCCCATACTTCACGCCCCCCCTCCTCCCAACCTCCCCAAAATTTCCATATACCCACCTTGGCACTCTCCTCCCCCCCCTGCACTAAGTCCCCCCCCTCCCCCCCCCAAGATCCCCACCACCCGCAAATTCTTTTCCCTTTTCCCCCCTTTTCCCCCAATAAACCCCCCTTCAACCCTCCCCGCGTACCTTTTTTAAACCCCCCCCCATTTCATTCGCAAAACGCCCCGTGATCTGGGGAAACCCCCGATCCACGTCATGCCCCCCCCCCCCCCCCCTGCCACAAAAAACCCTTTAACCCCGGGGCCCCTATTCATTTCCCATAGGATATTGCCCAATCCCACCTCCCCCCTGCGGGTCCCCCCCAACAGGTCCCCCAAAGCCCCCAAACACAACCCGCCCCCTTGGGGATTTTCCCTCCTTATGACGGATCAAATTTTAAAAACCCCCCTATATTGCTACCCCTTTAAACCCCCAAAATGACACCATGTAATCAAACACAAACTCCCCTTCACCTGATGCGATTGTTTTTTAGGCAAAAAATCCCCACAAAATTACCCGTACACCACTCCAATCACCCTACCCCCACCACCCCCCCCCCCACCCTCCCACCGAGTGTAAATGGGCTCGCCCTTTTTTTCTCTGCAAAACCCCCCCCTTTAAAAACCCAAAGGGCCCTAAAACATTATACCCATTCAGCCGGTTCACTTCCCCCCTATAGTTAGTCTTTAAAATCCAGCACCCGGGCGTCTGTCCCCCCCAAACCCCTTTCCCCCTTTACCCCTGCCCCCCTTTACATTAATCGTTATACACTGGAAAAAAAAAACTGGTTCCCTTTGGGCCTCTGTGGAAGGGCATGCAGACCCCCCAACCCCCCTTTTCTGGTTTTTACCCTTTTTTAAAAAATTTCCCGCCCTCTTTCCCCCTTTTTTTGGGAAAACCCTCTCCGGGTGCACCACTTCCACCCAAAAAGGGTTTTTTTCCTTGTTGTGCAGGGGCAAGGGGGGTCCCCTTCAGAAACAGTGCCCGGCCCCTTTTTTGGAAAACCCCCTTTCCATATCCAAATTTACTCTTTCACCGGGGAATCTGCTAATCCAAAAACCCCTACTAAAAAACGGGGGAACCCGACCACCCCTTCTGGGGGCTCCCTCTCCCCTCCACCCCCCCAAAACCCATCACCTTTTACTTGGCCCTTTTAACTCAGTTCCAGAAACCCCCTCCCCAAAGGCCCCCCATTTTCCGTTCCCAAAACCCTTCCCCTTCTGTCACAGTCTCAGGCGAACCCCGGGGGGCCTTGGGGGGGGACACAGGGGGCCCCCCCAAGCCCTCCACTATGTCCCCCCCGTCCCCCGATGTCTTCTGGTTGGGTGGTTTTTCCCCCCCCCCACCCCATCCCTCCTGCCGAACCCCTCCCTACTGTTTTTTCCCCCCTCTTCTCATGCAATCTGCCGCGTGTTGTGCCCTAAACCCGACCCCCTCCCTCTGCCCCATGCTGACTTAGAAACTCGGGCCCAATACCGTTTATGGTTTTGGGGTTGGGGAAAAAGCGCATCTTCAGGGAAAAGACCCCCCGGGGCCCCCTTTTTGGGCCCCCCGGAAACCCCCCCCCCTTTGGGGCCCCTTTTTTTTCCCCAAAGCCTGGAAAATTTTTGCTGGTGTCGTTTTCCCCCCTTTAAAAGGGGGCATTCCTTTTAAAAAGGGGTCCCCCCGGGCACCCTTTTTAAATCGGACTTGAGCAAGGGGTTGACATGAAAAACTTGCCCCGGTTTCCCCGATCAATGCGTACGCTGGCGGGAGGATTTAAAAAAACCCCTTTTTCCCCCGAATCCCACCATGAGATCCCCGATCATGCAAAAATGTCCTTAGTATCATGGGAAAACAGTAGCCACGGGCCCGGGTTTTTAAGGTCCAACCCCCATATAAACACAAGTATTGGGGGGGGTTTGCCTGCTGCCCCCCTTTTAAAAAAAAAAAAAGGGCAAAGTCTCCACCGGGATAGGGGGGGCCCAGACACCCCGCGCTGAAGGCCGGGTGGCAAGTTTGCGTGGGGCCCAAAACCCCCTGGTTGATCGGCTCTGGTCCAAAGGAGGCCGGGGTCCCCCAGACCGGGGCGGGGCGGCCCCCCGGGAAATTTTCCCCTAGACCCCCGGGCCGTTCTACCTCTCTTTTTTTCTCATCTTTGTAATTTGTGATTGGGGTAAGCCCTTTCCCCCTGTACAATCCATTATTGAAATATTTTTAAACCCCCCTTCAAAAAGTCTGAATTTTTTTAGTGAGGTGTGTATCGTAAAATTAGTAGTATTTGAAGTGTTCATTGAATTTAAAAACCTTGCCCCCAAAGTTTATGTTAAACTTCTAACAATTTCTGAAATTTTTTTTTATAAAATTTTTTGTGCTTTTTTTATTTTACTTTTTTTTATTTCTAACAAATAAAAATTAAAATAAAATTAAATTTTTTTAATATTCCCCCTTTTTCCCCTTTTTAAAATTGCATATTAATTTCTTAGTGTAAATTTTGTTTTTTCCGGAAATTTATTTTTCCCCGTATATATTTTAAATTGCAAAATTACTATTTGTTTTTTCCTACTTTGCATTGATTTCTTTTTTAATACATTTCTTGATTAAAAATTTAAAAAAAAAGACGCTCACTTTTATAATTAATTCCCATTTAATATTTCCCTTGTCATTGCATTTCAATGTATTTCCTTATTTATACAGTGCAATTCAGTGAATTGAATTTTTTCCCCAAAGCAGTGTACCTTAGACTTTTTTAAATTTTTTTAAAGTCTGCAATATCATTATTTTAATGAGGTATCATATTAGGTGGCAGTAGCCTGTATTGACTCAAAGGAAATTATCTTTGGGGGTTTTTTAACCTTTTATTTAATGTGATTTTTTTTTGATCAAAAATTACCTACCGTTCTACCTCTTTTTCTCACCCTTTTTGATTTGTGATTAGGTGTGGGCTTTGTCTGTACAATCCATTATTTTCCATATTATTAGCACCCATACAAGTGGAAAATTTAACTTTAACCCTTGTGACATGATTTATGTGGGTCTTACATGAGTTTCATCACCTGCAAATAGGCAAACTGTCACAGAGGAATATTTTTTCTGCAGGTGATGACAATGATAGATTTTCCCGATCTTCATAAGTAAAAAAAAGGGGAAAAATAAGAAAGAGCTAAAAGCGCCGAGTAGTAAAAGGGTCACCCCTGACTCGTAGGCAAGGGAAAATCACACAACTTTGTGTTTGGGGGGAAAAGAAAAAATTGATCAGTAATCTCCAACAAAACCTTTTTGGGGGGGGTTTTTCTGTCCCCTCCATCAGACACGCATCACTTTAAAAGGGTCAGTATCATAATCTTTGGATCCCCCCGACATGGACCCATCCCATCTGACTAAAAAAACATATCATCAACCCCAAAAAAATTTAAAAAGGGAAAAACCCAAATTATTCCCCAGTTGGGTAGGCCCTGTGCCCCCCCGGGTATCGGGGGGCAGGGCCCCCACTTTCCCTCCCCTTTTATTTGTCCCCCCCCCAACGTAGGTGTTACTTAGGGGGAAAGTGGCCTGGGGAGATACTACATTCTTGTTGGGAAAAGGGTTTTTGAAAAAATTCCACTAGAGAATGCACAGAAAAAACCCCAAAACCCCCAAAAACCCCAAAAAAAATTTTTTTATTAACTGTAAAGAAAAAGGGGGGTTTTGGTTTTCCCCTTTAAAAACTGCTTCCCAAACAACCTTCGACGTAAAAAATGCCCCCAAAAGTCCGTTAATGCAATTTGAGGACGGAAGGCCACCCCTTCTCCCCCCCAAACCCGATCTGAGACTGAACCTCTGCAAAGTGTGGGCGGGGCCAACCTCCCCCAAAAGGGGTTTTGGGGATCCAGGGTCCCCCTCACCCCCAAAAAATTTTTGGGGAGGAGCTCCCAACCCTGCTGGCACATGTGGGGCTGAGGGTTTTTTACCCCCTGCCCTCCACCTTGGGGGGGGGAAAAGAAGCACTCCCCCCCACCACACCCCCAAAGTCAGACGGACACCACAAAACCCCGGGGGAAAAATGGAGATGGTCTTTTTAAAGGACCCCCCCACAATGAATGATGAGATAGTTATTTCACGGAAACAAAGAGCATTTTTTTTAACCAAGGTACCTGTTGGGTTAAAGGTTTTAAAAAAAAATTTTCAGAAGAGCCTTCCTCTGGGGGGGCTTTTTGTTTTCCTACCTTCCTCATTTTAAAAAAACAAACTTGAAAAAAAAAAATTTGACCTTGAACGATACTAAAAAGGTTTAATAAATTTTTAGTCAAGATGTTTTTCCCCGGGGGTGCTTGATGATAAAAAAGTGTCAACCCCCCGGTTCAATTTAAAAAGCTATTTGTAAAAAAGAAGCCCATGACTCTTGGTTTAAAAGTTCCTTTGGAATTTTTTTTAAATTTTTGGAAAAAAATGAAAAAAAAAAGGTTCTGAAGATAAAAATACAAACTATGCTATTTGTTTTAATGTCTACACGGGGGGGGGCCCCAAAGAAAAAACCTTACCTTTTTATAAAAAAAAAGATTGTAAAAATTTTTCACTACAAGGGGGGGGTTTAAATTTTTTCCTTGGAACATTGCTTCCATCAGGAAGCAGTTGCCGGGACTTAAAATCATATTAGTGCAACCAAAATTTGATGTCATCTGTTTGCAGGAAGGGGGGGCTAAAGGGGTACCCCCCCCAAAAAGTTGCCTGGTTGGGGATAACTTAAGGTCCCCCTGTTGTGGATGTATGTCGAAAGAATTTTACATTCCCCCCTTCCCTGCAGGTCGGGGGTAAACTTCCCAAGAAAAAAAGGGTGTTAGAGTATACGCGGGGTTTTTTTCCATAAACTTTTTTTAATCTTTAGCCCCAGCAAACCAACTTCGACCTGATGTTTCCCCCGATCGCATCAATAGTGAACCTACCCTTTATACTTGGAGACTTTAATTGAGACAAAAAAATATTGGTGGTTTTTTCCCAACCCCAAGGGGAAAAAGTTAGGGGGGAAAATTTTTAATGGGCATGATAATGTTCGTATTGTAGGCCCCTATAACCCCCCTCAAAAAAGGGGAATAGATCTGTCCTGGATTTAATACATCAAAATACGATGCATGACCCCCGTTTATAGTTGAGGGGTTTTCTATCTGATCTTTTTCCCGGGACCAAAACTTTTTCAATCTTTACCCCCTATCTCCAGAAACCCAAAAGGGCTAAATACAGAAGGACGAAACTTATTTTTCAACCCCCGAACACAGAAAAACTTTATTAACCATTTTGGGGGCCCCAAAAATATATGGTTTGAGCCCACTGGCACACCAAAAAAAAATTTTTTGATGATTAGTTCCACTATGGAGACTGTACTCCAAAAACAAGTGGGAAAACAGAAAAAAAAATAAACCTTCCATAGAAATGACAATAAAAACCAATGTAAATATTATAATTTTTGGGGGCGCAATCTAACACATGCAACTGGGGGGTTGGTTTTAAAAAAAAACCCCTTTAAATTTTTGAAACCCCAGACCTTCTCAGAACGTTTAACTGCACTAACAAATTGGGGAAAAAAAAACAAGAACTTAGGAAAAAAAAAGGGAAAATTCGTTGGGGGATTAAATGGGGGTTTCCCCAAGTCCCGGCATGGAAAAAGGGGGAAATAAAATAACCAGGAAAAAAAAACTGGCAATGTTGTCATCCCCCCTTTCCCCCTTTGGGAAAAAAAAAGACCTCCCTAAATGACTGGTTTTTGGGATGAAAACCTGCCATCTCATATTGAAAAAAAAAAAAAAGAGTGCTTCTGAAGAAATGTTAAACGTTAATTTTATAGGGCCCCAAAAAAATTTATGAGGGGTGATTGCCCTCTTCCGGGTAAAAAAAATTTGATAACCATTAACCAAAAAGGGGGGGTCAACCTCCTGGGGGGAGGATGGTATAACCTAAATATTCTCAGAACTCTAAGGCCCCCCCTTTTAAAAATTTGTTGGGTGTATAATACCAGTTACATTGAGGGGGGTTTTTCCTACTTCCTGGACCAATAGTCTCATTGTCTATCCCTAAAACCCCAACAGCCTGATACATTTTTTTGATCTCCTTAACTAGTTGTCTTTGTAAAATTTTTTAAAAAAAGATACTTAACAGACTGGGCATAAATCAGACACCAACTCTCCCCCCCCCCCTATGGGTTCATGAAAGGTATCCGGGGGAAACTGTTATACTAAAAAAAAAAGCCAAAATGGGTTTTGGTGGGGCCCCTTTTTTTGGATAAATTTTTATCCTTTAAAAAAAATATCCTCTTCCTCTACCCAAAAGGGGGTTTGAAGCGACTCTAAAGAAATGTCCCCAGGTACCCCGGGATGAGTTCCTTCTAATGCTTTTAATATTCTATTGATGCCCCTCCTAAATGTTAAACCCTTTTCCCCCCTAAACATATAAAGGGGTATGCTTTTTTAAAACCTTATCCATACAACAGGGCAAAAAAAAGGGGGAGTACCTTTCCCCTTAATGAAGTTAAAACAATTTTAATCAGGGGGCCCCAAATTTTCTTCCTCTAAAACAAAGATTTTAAACCCCAAATAAACGACATCCCCCCCCCATCTATTTTCAGGGTGAAAACTTGTTTCTTTAAAAATTACAGATATCTGTTGCTGGCTACAACCCCAACTAGGGTTTTTAAAAAGTGAGAATCTTTGGGGAAAAAGATGTACATACCCCATATTATGTCCTTAATTGATTATGCTGCCCCCCCTGTTGATATTAAAAAAAGAAAGTTTTTTCTCCGACCCTTGGGTTAATGAAAAAAAAGGGTCCCGGGGGAAAAATTCTTGGCTGTCCCAAATAAAAATTCTTAATAGGGGGGAGCTTGGTATTACTAGTATCAGTGATAGGATTGTTGAGATTAACATTTCTTGGTATTAGTTTGGGGAAAAAAAAAACCCCGACACTGTCACAAGGGAAACTTACTAAATGTCTAGAAGTAAATACTCACAGTCTAAATGGATTGTAAAAAAATGCAATTACATTAATTTTTTTAAACCCCATGAATTGTTTACTGGGAAACAAGAACATTTCCCCCCCCATGGAAGTTTTTTCTTTTTTAAAATCACATCCCCCCCCCAAAACCCCCCAAATCATTTTTAAAAACAACTGCCCCCAAAAAGAAATTTCCGCCTAGCTAGTAGTAATAAGTTACCACAAGTTATACACTGATGGAAAAAAGGGGTCTTCGGGGGGCCCCGCTTTTCTCTGGTTGCCACCTCACTAGTTAAGTATAATAAATCTGTTAACTGGGGATAAAAAATTTAAAAAAAAGGACGTTCCCCAAACTTTGTTTGCAATCCTTTTGGGGAAAAGGGCCCCCTTATGACACTGAGCTTGACTCTATCATCATTACTGATTCTTTTTGTCATCATGAAGGCTTTTGACTCATTAAAAAAAATAACAGCATGCTCATTGGATAAGCTATGTATAGATACTCAAAATCCGGGACAAAGGAATTAATGTTCCAAAATTTTTTTGGGTTTCCCTCCAAAATTTTTGGGGGCTCCTTCCCTGATAAAGGATATGTTGGGGCCAAAAAAACTCAGAAAAGGGGGAAAGTAGAATATAACTTTGGTATATCTTTGTCTAAATTTTTAATAATATTAGGGGAAAAAAAATTGAAAATTATTTCAATAGGAATCATTTTGAAGCCTTGTGATCTATAACCCACTATGATAACATGAACAAAAAAAGTATGTTCATGGAGCAACTTTTTGAACTTTCTGACTGATGTTGGGGGTGGAGGGTTAGGCTTGGTTCAAGTACATCTGACAGTTTGGGAAAAACAGATGATGATTTAAAACCGAATTATGTGATCAGGCATATGGTCACTGTCTTGAACACTATGTGTTTAAAATTTTCCCTTTTTAGGAATATAGAGATAGCAGTATAAACCTATGTGACATGTCAAGATATCTTATTAATGAAAATAAAAAACAGTTATACTAAACCAAAATTTCCCCCTGCCTGGGGGCCCTTTTTTTTTATCCATATCCTCTTGCGCTACCGTCCCCAGGATGGATATGGGGGGACAATAAAACTAACCACTTCGGTGGCAAAATCCAAAAAAAGGTAGTGGATAACTTTTTTTCCCCCGGGTTTTGAATTCTCCCCCTCTTTTTTTACATCACCTTTTTTAAAAAATGTAATCTGTTCTCCTAAATACAATTTTTTTTAAAACCCCTTTTTTTCCCTCGTTAGGGGGTTTATGAAATAACGTTTTGTTTGTTCTCTTGTTATTTGACCCATTTTTTTATTTTTTTTCATATGGGGGGGTTTTAAAAATTTAAAAGGGGGGGGGTTTTGGGGGGTTGTCTACCTGGGAAAACCCCCCCTTGCAACAAACAATCTCCCAGGAGATGAAAAAGTATAATTTTACCCAGTCATTCCCTTAAGGTATGTGGAAAAAAATTTACCCACTTTTAGTCGCAC
>WNWK01056774.1:0-10918 GCA_009830355.1 Cherax destructor
TGACAAGGTAACAGAAGTAAGACACGAGAGAGGGGTGGATAGACTGCATTTTCTTAGACTGCAAGAAGGCGTTCGACACAGTTCCTCACAAGAGGTTAATGCAAAAGCTAGAAGATCAGGCACACGTAACAAGAAAAGCACTGCAATGGATCAGAGAATATCTGACAGGGAGGCAACAACGGGTCATGGTACGTGACGAGGTGTCAGATTGGGCACCTGTGACGAGTGGGGTTCCACAAGGGTCAGTCCTAGGACCTGTACTGTTTTTGGTATATGTGAATGACATAACAGAAGGGATAGACTCAGAAGTGTCCCTGTTTGCAGATGATACGAAGTTAATGAGAAGAATTAAATCAGTTGAGGATCAGGTAGGACTACAAAGAGACCTAGACAGGCTACAAGCCTGGTCCAGTAAATAGTTCCTTGAATTTAACCCTGCCAAATGTAAAGTCATGAAGATCGGGGAAGGGCAAAGAAGACCGCAGACAGAGTATAATCTAGGTGGCCAAAGACTGCAAACCTCACTCAAGGAAAAAGATCTTGGGGTGAGTATAATACCGAGCACATCTCCTGAGGCACACATCAATCAGATAACTGCTGCAGCATACGGGCGACTGGCAAACCTAAGAATAGCGTTCCAATACCTCACTAAGGAATCGTTCAAGACTATGTACACCATATACCTCAGGCCCATACTGGATTATGCAGCACCAGTTTGGAACCCACACCTGGTCAAGCACGTCGGGAAATTAGAGAAAGTGCAAAGGTTTGCAACAAGACTAGTCCCAGAGCTAAGGGGATTGTCCTATGAAGAAAGGTTAAGGGAAATCGGCCTGACGACACTAGAGGACAGGAGGGTTAGGGAGACATGATAACGACATATAAAATACTGCGATAAGGTGGACAGAGACAAGATGTTCCAGAGAGGGGACACAGAAACAAGGGGTCACAGTTGGAAGTTGAAGACTCCTATGAGTCAAAGGAATGTTTGGAAGTATTTCTTCAGTCATATAGTTGTCAGGAAGTGGAATAGCCTAGAAAGTGACGTAGTGGAGGCAGGAACCATACATAGTTTTAAGACGAGGTTTGATAAAACTCATGGAGCAGGGAAAGAGAGGACCTAGTAGCAATCAGTGAAGAGGCGAGGGCAGGAGCTATGTCTCGACCCCTGCAACCAAAAATAGGTGAGTACACACACACACACACACACACACACACACACTGTCCCCCCTCCCACTTCACATCCTTCTACCCCCGCTTTACCTCCCTTCCCTCTCCCTCCCTACAACAAACACCCATCTTCACACACACCCCCTCACTCTGAAATTACATAAGCCTCTCCTTCACACCATCCTCTGTCCCCCTCCCTCCTCTCCCCCCCCCTCCCTCTCCCCCCCCTCCCTCTCCGCTCCCTCTCCCCCTTCCCTCCCCTCCCTCTCCCCCTCCCTCCTACACTCGCATCTCCGATTCTATCACTTTCTCTTTCTCCTCTCTCTCTCTCTCTCTCTCTCTCTCTCTCTCTCTCTCTCTCTCTCTCTCTCTCTCTCTCTCTCTCTCTCTCTCTCTCTCTCTCTCTCCTCTCCTTTCTCTCTCTCTCTCTCTCTCTCTCTCTCTCTCTCTCTCTCTCTCTCTCTCTCTCTCTCTCTCTCTCTCTCTCTCTCTCTCTCTCTCTCTCTCTCTCTCTCTCTCCTCTCTCTCTCTCTCTCCTCCCTCTCTATATCTATCTCTCTCTCCCTCTATCTCTCTCTCTCTCTCTCTCTCTTCCTCCTCACTTTCCATCCATCTTCCTTTTCCTCCTCCATTTTCTCCCTCGCCCCCTCTTCCCCTAACCTTTCCCACACTCATTTTCCCCTCTCTCCCTGCCGCTGTCCACCCCTCCCACTTCATATCCTTCTCCCCCTCTCTACCTCCCTTCCCCTTTCCCTCCCTACAACAAACACCCATCATCTCACACACACACACACACACACACACACACACACACACACACTGAAAATACATAAGCTTCATTCTGAGGTAAAATGGTTTACCCAAGAGCAGGGCCGAGAACCAGGGGTCTGGTGGATGAACCTGGGAGGGAAGATTGGGAGGCAGAGCCCACAAAAAGGGAGGAAGAGTGGGGAAAGAAGCTAGAAGAGCTTAACAAGAAAATGGAGGAGAGAATAGCTGCAGAGAGTAGGAAGTGGGAGCAACAAGCCATAGCAGCAGAAGCTAAGATACAGTGCTTAGAAGAGGAACTGAAAAACCTGAAACAGCTCAAAGAGAAAAATGACAGTACAGACATGACATCAGGAACTTCTACATCAGTCACAGACAAGGGGACAGTAGGGAGCAAAGAAGGTATCAGACCCACGTGGGCCCCAAGCAAAGACGAGGAGCACACTAAGAACAAATGAGAGGTCTGAAGACAATGAAGGAGCTATGCTATATATGGAGAGAGTAACAGTTAACTGCAGTGGCCAGGAATACACGAGCAGGAAAGACAGACCATAGGGACTTCAGCCAGGGAAGGGATTGAAGGAAGGAACACTTCAATGGAAGGAACTAAAACACCTCTGAGGATGCAAAGGTAGACACATTGGGTGGACGAAAGGGAGAGGTCAGTTTTTGTCTACGGGCTCCAGGAAGCCAAAGGGGAAACCTATGATGAAAGAAAACAGGAGGAGAAAAAAGCAATTGAAGTAATCGTGACAGCAATAGGTGAGGGTGACATGACCCATGTGACAAATTTTCTGAGTAATGAGTGGTTTGCAAGGGGAAGAAACCGGCCTCTCCAAGTAATTTTCAAGGCACAATCAGTTCGAACCATGATCCTGCAGGAGAAAACACATCTGAGGGACAAATCGGAGTACTGGAGAGTGTACCTCGATCAAGACAAACATGAGAGGAAAGGATGATACTGAAAGAAAGGGTACAAAGACAAAAGGATGAACGAGAGGAAATAACAAAGACAAGCAGAAGAACCCTGACTCAGGTTGAAGGCAAACACAACCTCCAGAAACACCCGCAGAAGAACTCCAACCCCGACAACCCCAAGGCAACTGAACACTCTAAACCAACACCCACACACTGTCCCCTCTGTCCTAACCCCCATATCACAACCCCTACCCCTACAACAACCCCCTACAGGCACTCTGTGCCCACTCCATCATCACAATCCCCACCCCCACCACAACCCCCATAGGCCCTCACCAGGGCTCCTGCTCCCCCAACCATAATATTCTCCCAGGACCAGAGTTTTAGAAAAGAAGTGGAAGGTTTGGTACATGAACGCGAGTGGAATAACGAATAAATATGAGGAGTGGAATGAAAGAATCAATGAGAAGTCCCCAGACATCATAGCAGTCACAGAAACGAAACTCAATGAGACAATAACAGACGCAATCTTACCACCGGGATATCAGATCCTGAGGAAAGATAGAAGGAGCAGAGGGGGAGGAGGGGTTGCACTGCTTGTAAAAAAACCGATGGAGATTTGAAGAAATGGAAGGCATGGACGAGATTGGAGAGAGAGATTACATAGTAGGTACAATTCAGTCTGGGGAACATAAGGTAGTCATTGCAGTGATGTATAACCCACCACAGAACTGCAGGAGGCCAAGAGCAACAGAGCAATGGTGGACACACTGGTGGACACACTGGCTGATTTGGCAAGAAGAGCTCACTCGAGCAGAGCAAAGTTACTGGTTATGGGCGATTTCAACCACAGGGAGATCGATTGGAAAAATCTGGAGCCACATGGGGGTCCCGAAACATGGAGAGCCAAGATGATGGATGTGGTACTGGAAAACGTCATGCATCAACATGTCAAGGACACTATCAGAGAGAGAGAGGGGAGGATGAACCAGGAAGATTGGACCTCGTGTTCACCTTGAGCAATTCAAACATTGAGGACATCACATATGATAGGCCCCTGGGAGCTAGTGACCACGTGGTACTGAGCTTCGATTACATAGTAGAGTTACAAGTGGAGAGGGTAACAGGAGCTGAATGGGAAAAGCCGAACTATAAAAGGGGGGACTACACGGGTATGAGGAATCAGGAGAATCAGTGGTACAGAGAAATGGTAGGAAAGTCAGTAAACGAAATGATGGAATACGTAACAACAAAATGTAAAAAGGCAGAGGAAAGGTTTTTTCCCCAAAGGCAACAGAAATAATGGGAAGACCAGAACGAGCCCTTGGTTTACCCAAAGGTGTAGGGAGGCAAAGACTAAGTGCACTAGAGAGTGGAAAAAGTACAGAAGGCAAAGAACCCAGGAAAATAAGGAGATTAGTCGAAGACCCACAAACGAGTATGCACAGATAAGGAGGGAGGCCCAGCGACAGTAGGAAAACGACACAGCATCGAAAGTCAAGTCAAGTCTGACCCGAAACTGCTGTATAGCCACATTAGGAGGAAGACAACAGTTAAAGACCAGGTTATCAGGCTGAGGAAAGAAGGTGGGGAACTCACAAGAAACGATCGAGAGGTATGTGAGGAGCTCAACACGAGATTTAAGTAAGTATTTACAGAGGAGACAGGAAGGACTCTGGGATGACAGAATAGAGGGGGACACCAACAAGGTATATACCAACAAGTGTTGAATGACATACACACAACTGAGGAGGAGGTGAAGCTGCTCAGTGACCTTGATACCTCAAAGGAGATGGGACCGGACAACATCTCCCCGTGGGTCCTTAGAGAGGGAGCAGAGATGCTGTGTGTGCCACTAACCACAATCTTCAACACATCCCTTGAAACTAGCCAACTCCCTGAGGTATGGAAGACGGCAAATATAGTTCCCATTTTAAAGAAAGGAGAAAGCAACGAGGCACTAAACTATAGACCAGTGTCACTGACGTGTATAGTATGCAAAGTCATGGAGATTATCAGGAGGAGAGTGGTGGTGCACCTCGAACGGAATAAGCTTATAAACGACAACCAGCATGGATTCAGGGAAGGCAAATCCTGTGTCACAAACCTTCTGGAGTTTTACGACAAGGTAACAGAAGTAAGACACGAGAGAGAGGGTTGGGTTGACTACATTTTCTTAGACTTCAAGAAGACCTTCGACACAGTTCCCCACAGGAGATTAGTGCAGAAGCTAGAGGATCAGGCACGTATAACGGGAAGAGCACTGCAATGGATCAGAGAATACCTGACAGGGAGGCAACAACGAGTTATGGTACGAGATGATGTATCACAATGGGCGCCTCTGACGAGCGGGGTTCCACAGGGGTCAGTCCTATTACCAGTGCTGTTCTTGGTATATGTGAATGACATGACGGTAAGGATAGATTCAGAAGCGTCCCTGTTTGCAGATGATGTGAAGTTAATGAGAAGCATCAAATCAGATGAGGATCAGCTAGGGCTACAAAGCGACCTGGACAGGCTGGACACGTGGTCCACCAATTGGCTACTCGAATTTAACCCCACCAAATGCAAAGTCATGAAGATCGGGGAAGGGCAAAGAAGACCACAGACTGAGTATATGCTAGGTGGCGAAAGACTGCAAACGTCACTCAAGGAGAAAGATCATGGGGTGAGAATAACACCGAGCACGTCTTCGGAAGCACACATCAACCAGATAACTGCTGCAGCATATGGGCGCCTGGCAAACCTGAGAAAAGTGTTCCGATACCTCAGTAAGGAATCGTTCAAGACACTGTACACCGTGTACGTCAGGCCCATACTGGAGTATGCAGCACCAGTTTGAAACCCACACTTGGTCAAGTACGTCAAGAAATTAGAGAAAATGCAAAGGTTTGCAACAAGGCTAGTTCTCGAACTAACGGGAATGTCCTACGAAGAAAGGTTAAGGAAAATCGGCCTGACGACACTGGAGGACAGGAGGGTTAGGGGAGACATGATAACGACATACAAAATACTGGAGGAATAGATAAGGTGGACAGAGACAGGATGTTCCAGAGATGGGACACAGACACAAGGGGTCACAATTGGAAGTTGAAGACTCAGATGAGTCACAGAGTTGTCAGAAAGTGGAATAGTCTGGCAAGTGAGATAGTGGAGGCAGGAACCATACATAGCTTTAAGACGAGGTATGATAAAGCTCACGGAACAGGGAGAGGGAGAACCTAGTAGCGATCAGTGAAGAGGCGGGGCCAGGAGCTGAGTCTCGACCCCTGCAACCACAATTAGGTGAGTACATAGAACTGCATGTGACCAAGAGAGGAATATGAAGAGAGCAACAGAGCAATGGTGGACACACTAGCTGAGCTGGCCAGAAGAGCTCACTCGATTAGAGCAAAGTTACTGATAATGGGCGATTTCAATCACAGGGAGATTGATTAGGAAAACCTGAAACTACATGGGGGTTCCGAAACATGGAGAGTCAAGTTGATGGATGTGGTACTGGAAAACCTCATGCACCAACATGTTAGGGACACTACCAGAGAGAGAGGGAAGGACATTGAGAACATCACATATGAAAGGCCCCTTGGAGTTAGTGATCACGTTGTTCTGAGCTTTGAATACATAGTTGAGTTACAAGTGGAGAGGGTAACATGAGTAGAAGGGAAAAAGCCAAACAATAAAAGGGGAAACTACACAGGTAAGAAGAACTTCCTGCAGGAGGTTCAGTGGGAAAGAGAATTGGTAGGAAAAGTCAGTAAACGAAATGATGGAATACGAAACAACAAAATGCAAGGAGGCAGAGGAGAGGTTTGTTCCCAAGGGCAACAGAAATAATGGGA
Source organism: Cherax destructor (assembly GCA_009830355.1). Taxonomy (NCBI): domain Eukaryota; kingdom Metazoa; phylum Arthropoda; class Malacostraca; order Decapoda; family Parastacidae; genus Cherax; species Cherax destructor. The sequence continues at coordinate 6,696 of WNWK01056774.1, forward strand.
AGACCAGAACGAACCCTTGGTTTACCCGAAAGGTGTAGAGAGTCAAAAACTAAATGCACTAAAGAATGGAAAAAGTACAGAAGGCAAAGGACCCAGGAAAATAAAGAGATTAGTTGAAGAGCCAGAAACGAGTATGCACAGATAAGAAGAGAGGCCCAGAGACAGTAGGAAAACAACATAGCATCGAAAGTCAAGTCTGACTCGAAGCTGTTGTATAGCCACATCAGGAGGAAGACAACAGTCAAGGACCGGTAATCAGACTGAGGAAAGAAGGTGGGGAGTTCACAAGAAACGACCAAGAAGAATGCGAGGAGCTCAACACGAGATTTCAGGAAGTTTTTACGGTGGAGACAGAAAGGACTTTGGGAAGACAGAACAGAGGGGTACACAAACAAGGGACATACCAACAAGTGTTGGATGAAATACACACAACCGAGGAGGAGGTGAAGAAGCTGCTAAGTGAACTTGATACCTCAAAGGCGGTGGGACCGGACAACATCTCTCTGTGGGTCCTTAGAGAGGGAGCAGAGACGCTGTGTGTGCCACTAACCACAATTTTCAACACATCCATCAAAACTAGGCAACTAACTGAGGTATGAAAGACGGCAAATGTAGTCCCCATTTTTAAGAAAGGAGACAGAAACGATGCACTAAATTAAAGACCAATGTCACTGACGTGTATAGTATGCAATGTCTCGGAGAAGATTATCAGGAGGAGAGTGATGGAGCACTTGCAACGGAACTAGATTATAAACGATAACCAGCACAGATTTATGGAAGGCAAATCCATGTCACAAACCTACTGGAGTTTTATGACAAGGTAACAGAATTAAGACACGAGAGAGAGGGATGGGTTGATTGCATTTTCTTGGACTGAGAGTATGGCCTTCGACACAGTTCCTCACAAGAGATTAGTGCAGAAGTTAGAGGATCAGGCACGTAGAACAGGAAGGGTACCGCAATGGATCAGAGAATACCTGACAGGGATCAACAACGAGTCATGGTACGGGATGACGTATCACACTGGGTGCCTGTGACGAGTGGGGTCCCACAGGGGTCAGTCCTAGGACTGGTTCTATTTTTGGTATATATGAATGACTTGATGGAAAGGATAGACTCAGAAGTGTCCCAGTTTGCAGACGATGTTAAGTTAATGAGGAGAAATCAGATGAGGATCAGGCAGGACTACAAAGAGTCCTGGACAGGCTGGACTCGTGGTCCAGCAACTGGCTCCTCGAATTTAACCCCACCAAATGCAAAGTCATGAAGATCGGGGAAGGGCAAAGAAGACCGCATACAGAATATAGGCTAGGTGGCCAAAGACTGTAAGCCCCAGATAACTGCTGCAGCATATGGGCGCATGGCAAACCTGAAAATAACGTTCCGATGCATCAGTAAGGAATTGTTCAAGACTCTGTACACCGTTTACGTCAGGCCCATAATGGAGTATGCAGCACCAGTTTGGAGCCCACACCTGGTCATGCATGTCAAGAAATTAGAGAAAGTGCAAAGGTTTGTAACAAGACTAGTTCCAGAGCTAAGGGAATTGTCCTACTAAGAAAGGTTAAGGGAAATCGACCTGACGACACTGGAGGATAGGAGGGTTAGGGGAGACATGATAACGACATACAAAATACTGCGAGGAATACATAAGGTGGACAGAGACTGGATGTTCCAGAGATGGGACACAGAAACAAGGGGTCACAATTGGAAGTTGAAGACTGAGATGAGTCAAAGGGATGTTAGGAAGTATTTCTTCAGTCATAGAGTTGTCAGGAAGTGGAATAGTCTGGCAAGTGATGTAGTGGAGGCAGAAACGATACATAGTTTTAAAACGAGGTATGATAAAGCTCATGGAGCAGGGAAAGAGAGGACCTATTAGTGATCAGTGAAGAGGCGGGGCCAGGAACTGAGTCTCGACACTTGCAACCACAAATAGAAGAGTACATATAGGTGATTACAAATATTTGAGTACACACACAGATAAGGCCGACGTTAAAGTTGATAACATTGTTGGTGAACGAAGCAGGTGTTCCCAGCAGTACGTAACTACCATCTCGTTTATCAGCGCGTGTAACTTATCTAAGTACAGCCCGGACATAATTACTAAGCTGGCATAACTACTATGTTACCATGATTACCATCGTGGTGTGTTTTTTCCGTGGCAGATGATGAATGGCGATGGTGTCCAGCAAGTCAAGATTTTTTGTTTTAATGAAAGTCAATTTTTTTTCCTGTGTGACGAACTGTTGATGATTGATGATGAAGACAAGACACTGGTGATGAACAAGTGTATATTGTTGATGATTGATGATGAAGACAAGACACTGGTGATGAACAAGTGTATATTGTTGATGATTGTTGATGAAGACAAGACACTGGTGATGAACAAGTGTATATTGTTGATGATTGATGATGAAGACAAGACACTGGTGATAAACAAGTGTATATTGTTGATGATTGATGATGAAGACAAGACACTGGTGATGAACAAGTGTATATTGTTGATGATTGATGATGAAGACAAGACACTGGTGATGAACAAGTGTATATTGTTGATGATTGATGATGAAGACAAGACACTGGTGATGAACAAGTGTATATTGTTGATGATTGATGATAAAGACAAGACACTGGTGATGAACAAGTGTATATTGTTGATAATTGTTGATGAAGACAAGACACTGGTGATGAACAAGTGTATATTGTTGATGACTGATGATAAAGACAAGACACTGGTGATGAACAAGTGTATATTGTTGATGATTGATGATAAAGACAAGACATTGGTGATGAACAAGTGTATATTGTTGATGATTGATGATGAAGACAAGACACTGGTGATGAACAAGTGTATATTGTTGATGATTGATGATGAAGACAAGACACTGGTGATGAACAAGTGTATATTGTTGATGATTGATGATGAAGACAAGACACTGGTGATGAACAAGTGTATATTGTTGATGATTGATGATGAAGACAAGACACTGGTGATGAACAAGTGTATATTTTTGATGATTGATGATGAAGACAAGACACTGGTGATGAACATGTGTATATTGTTGATGGTTGATGATGAAGACAAGACACTGGTGATGAACAAGTGTATATTGTTGATGATTGTTGATGAAGACAAGACACTGGTGATGAACAAGTGTATATTGTTGATAATTGATGATGAAGACAAGACACTGGTGATGAACAAGTGTATATTGTTGATGATTGATGATGAAGACAAGACACTGGTGATGAACAAGTGTATATTGTTGATGAAGACAAGACACTGGTGATGAACAAGTGTATATTGTTGATGATTGATGATGAAGACAAGACACTGGTGATGAACAAGTGTATATTGTTGATGAAGACAAGACACTGGTGATGAACAAGTGTATATTGTTGATGAAGACAAGACACTGGTTATGAACAAGTGTATATTGTTGATGATTGATGATGAAGACAAGACACTGGTGATGAACAAGTGTATATTGTTGATGATTGATGATGAAGACAAGACACTGGTGGTGAACAAGTGTATATTGTTGATGATTGATGATGAAGACAAGACACTGGTGGTGAACAAGTGTATATTGTTGATGATTGATGATGAAGACAAGACACTGGTGGTGAACAAGTGTATATTGTTGATGATTGATGTTGAAGACAAGACACTGGTGATGAACAAGTGTATATTCTTGATGATTGATGATGAAGACAAGACACTGGTGATGAACAAGTGTATATTGTTGATGATTGATGATGAAGACAAGACACTGGTGATGAACAAGTGTATATTGTTGATGATTGATGATAAAGACAAGACACTGGTGATGAACAAGTGTATATTGTTGATGATTGATGATGAAGACAAGACACTGGTGATGAACAAGTGTATATTGTGGCTCAGCTGGGAGAGGTGGTAGCGTACCTGAGGTAGGATAACAACTCTTAACCTCTATACTGAGTGAAATATGATAAAGCTCTATACTGAGTGAAACATGATAAAGCTCTATACTGAGTGAAACATGATAAAGCTCTATACTGAGTGAAACATGATAAAGCTTTATACTGAGTGAAACATGATTAAGCTCTATACTTAGTGAAACATGATTAAGCTCTATACTTAGTGAAACATGATAAAGCGCTGTACTGAGTGAAACATGATAAAGCTCTGTATTGAGGAAACATGATTAAGTTCTATACTTAGTGAAACATGATAA
>WNWK01056775.1:0-10917 GCA_009830355.1 Cherax destructor
TGCTGCAGTGTTTTAAAACGTGAGGTTGGGGTGTTGAGAAAGGAGGTCCTGCTTCTCCAGGAGGAATTTAGGAGGCTGAAGGTTCACCTCAATGGGTTTGGAAGTGAGAGTGAGGTCCTGCTTCTCCAGGAGGAAATTAGGAGGCTGAAGGTTCACCTCAATGGGTTTGCAAGTGAGAGTGAGGTGGCTGGAGTGGTGGAGGGAATAGGGATACTAGTAGTGAGGTGCAGTCTGCCACTACCTGCGAGGAGGGTAAAGGGGGAGGAAGAAAAGGCTACCAGGAGTGAGGTGCAGTCCAGCACCTGCTACAAGTGGCGAGTGGTTCCCAGTAATGGCAGGAACATCAAAATAAGGAAAGTTAAGAGAGAAGATTTGAAGGTAGGAAATCACTTCTCTGTTCTTCAGAATGAGTGTACTCCAGTGGCCAGTGAAGGTAAAGGTACTACTTCCCCTGCTAATAGAGGTAAGCAAATTCTTGTGGTAGGTGACTCACAGGTAAGATATATGGACCGTGCTTTCTGTAATAGGAATAAGAAGGTGAGAGAGAGGTGTCTGGAGCTGGTGTTGGAGACATAGTCAACAGGTTGGATAATATCATGTCAGGTAATGGAACAAGCCCATTATCTGTCTCAGTGCTGGTGGAAATGATATTGGGAAGGGTAGGAGAGAAGAGCTGCTAGATAAGTACAGGTCAGCTATAGGTCTAATTAAGTCTAAGGAAGGGGTCCCAATCATATGTAGCATCTTGCCTAGAAGGGGAGTGGGAAATGAATAGTTGTCTAGGGCAATTGGTGCAAATTGCTGGCTAGACAGATACTGCAAGAAACTTGCAATCCCATTCATTGACAACTGGGACAACTTTATGGCAAACATGATATGTATGCAGGGGATGGAGTACATCTCTCTGAGACAGGGGTGGAAGCACTTGCCAACTCGATTGAGAGGGCCATTGCTGACATGCCTAGTATTTTAAACTGATAGAAGATAGAGGTATGGGTGTGTGTGGGGAACAGTCAGTTTGCAACACTAGGGCTGAAAACAGTAAGTGTATAAAAGACATTCATCATAAAGTTTCAAATAAAGACATTGGAACAGGTCAGCAAACAAAGGAGACAGCAGAGGGAAACAAGAGACTAGCTCCTTAAGGTTTACTATACTAATAGCAGGTGTGTAAGAAATAGGATAGATGAGCTAAGATTAATTGCAAGTGCAGGAAACATAGATATTATTTCTATAACAGAGACCTGGCTCAATCTTAAAGATAGAGAGTTGCCTTCTGAATGTCACATACAAGGCTATAAATTATTCCACACTGATAGGGTCAACAGGAAGGGTGGTGGAGTAGCGATGTATGTCAGAGACAATTTAAATTGTTGTGTTAGACAAGATATAAAATTAGAAGCGTCAGCCACTGAATCTGTTTGGTTACAGCTTCTTGAGGGCCGTGTAAAACTTATTTTGGGTGTGATTTACAGGCCCCAAATCTTGATAGAGAGTGCAGTAAACTTCTATGGGATGAAATTTGTAAGGCGTCTACATATGAAATGTTGTGCTAATGGGAGATTTCAACTTTAGACAAATTGACTGGAGCAATTTGACAGGAAATTTAGAGTCAAGTGACTTTCTTGATACAATTCAGAATTGTTTTTTGAAACAGTTGGTGAGAGAACCAACAAGAGGAAATAACCTGCTAGACTTGGTTCTTGCCGGCAGGGAATCGTTAATTAATAATCTAGAGGTTAATGATGAGCTTGGGGAAAGTGATCACAAATCACTCAGTTTTAATATATCATGGAATTACCCTAATAATGGCAATCAAGTCTCTGTCCCTGACTTCGCCTGGCTGATTTCATAGGACTGAAAAATTACCTGGGTAGGCTGAACTGGAATGACCTGACAGTGGGTCAGGTAGGTGGTGATTGCCAATATGACGTTTTCCAGAGAATAGTTCTAGCTGCTTAGACAACTTATGTTCCTAATAGGGAAATCAGATCAAACAAAAATGATCCTAAATGGATGAACAATAGATTAAACATCTCATTTACGTGCTAGAACCTTAAAACTGTGCTAGTGATCTTATAAGGTACATCCCTCCAGTGCTCGGAACTAATCAGGCAGAAAACAGTTATAATGTGTCAAAAAACACGGGAATTAGTGTACAAGAACATTGTGCCATAATCCCAGAGGGGAACTTAAGTGTCGTGTGAAATAACAAAACAGAACGATTATTTGTCAGAGGAAGGAAAGTCTCCCTGAAAATAGGGTGTAGATAGATCTGTATAGTGAATATCTCAGTGGTGCCATAGTATACAGATAAGTTAAAAGATGTTAAAGTGAAAACTAAGGCGGAAGTGTAGGCCTAACGTGTTTCGTGTTTGAAATCAGTTGCCAGCAGCCGTCGGGTCCTTACCACGCAAGTCCGTGTACTGATAATTTTAAACTGTTAGTATACCTGACCAAAATCTAGTGATTACATTGATATAAAAAAAAAATTCTATGAAATACGAATAGGTACACAATCTTGAGGAAATACGTAATTTGTCCAGCTGAAAAATATGATAAACAGTGTCGATTATGTGAGTTGTCAGTGAACGATTTCAACAACTTAAGACCATATATCTTCCAGTCATCATAGAAAAAACAGCAGTGTTGTGGTGTAGAAAAAAACTAAACCCAGTAAAGTGAACCATAAGTGCATAAAAACCCAGGTGTTAAACCGAGGTGAGGTTAACCAGGGTGCCAGAAGTAAACAGGGTGCCAGAGGTAAACCAGGGTGCCAGAGGTACGGCCGCCCGTCACAGTAGGAGCTGCCAGAAGACCGGTTTTTTTTCTCCAACACGCAAGTTATACTTTTGTATCATACTGATCATTATTACTCTGTTTAATCATCTTCCAGTGGTCTGTCTCACGTAACCCAAATAATCCCTACAGGATTCATTAAATAAGTGACACTGGATCTCGTAAGATCCAAGAAATAAAGGAGCCATTGACCGGATTCAAAACTGGTATCCTCGACCGGATTCAATAAGCGGATGGAGTTTTAGGGGACCTTATCAAACACCCAAACAATAACAATAACTTAAAGCAGTAAGATTGTCCCAAACACTTACACATGCAAATAAAATAGATACGATACAAATAGACGGATCACCACTTCAGGGAAGCTTTAGTAGAATATACAGTAAAATCAACCAACAAAATCAATCATGAAACACTGTGTAGTATGGAACCAAACAAGCAACGTTCCACTGGATGGATTACATGCAACTTCTGTGGTAAATGTTGTCATGCCCCTTGTGTAGGCATTCAAGAATCTACCACACGAGATATTAAACAAGGGAAGTGTTTTTGGGTATGCTCAAATGAGACCGAACTGTGGAATAAAATCACATCGATATTAAAATATGACAACATCAAATCGGACTTCATAAAAAACATGACAGCATTCTATAACAGTTGGGAAAGTAAAAAAGATGGGCCAGATGGTGCTATCGCCCCTGGTACAGATGTTGAAATGGTAGACATTAACTGTAAGAATGGAGAAATAAATTATAGTGACCTGAAGAGGGACAGGAGCTCTAGTGAAATAAATGATGGGGAAACAGGTGTAGACAAGGACATACAAAAAACAGTGTTACAAACTAGCAATACCCCGGTAGATAGTAAACACGGGGATGCCCAGGGAAATACTGAAGATAAATTAAAAGAAACTGATGAAGGCTCCATTGTTAGCACTAGTGTCAAAGACAGAAACGAGACAGGAACACACCCACCAATAGGGAATACAATGGGGAACACAGTCGCAAATGACCAGGGCAAACGGAAACTGGGCCTATGTGAATATTATGCACTTGGTATCTGCAGGCATGGAAAATCTGGGAAATCAGATGGGACATGCAATTATGATCACCCCAGAAAATGCCATGCCCATATGAAAACAGGCAAATGCAACCTCCCGTCCTGTATGTTTTTCCACCCTGAAATGTGTCACTCATCAATTCAGGAAAGACAGTGCTATAACTTATATTGACAGGCATACCACCTAAAGGGTACGAGGCGACACAGAACATCCAGATCATGGTAAAACCTGGGTAGCCACAGCCACTCCGGAGAGAGAGGTCTTTTAGTGCCAGGAAGGAAAAAAACTGGCAGGAAATGACAGAAATTGTACACCAACTGCAATCATTTCTGGAGTGGAATCACAGTCAATGGCCTCCACTCCAATACAACAGATATTAGTGCCAGGAAAAAAAGACCCCTCCCATACCACCAATCCAACTACATTCATCTTTGCTAATATACAGGGTCTAAAGCCAGCAACAAACAACAAGGTACCTTTTATTCGTGGACTGCTTACAGAGTCAAACGCTATGTTTGCGGCTTTCACAGAGACCCACATAAGAGATCACCTGGACAATGAAATATGGATCCCGGGCTACAACGTATACAGGTGTGACAGAGTAAACAGGCTAAAAAGGGGGGGTTGGCCTGTATATCACAGAATCACTTATATGTTCAGAACTACTAAATGCCTCAAATGATGTAGTTGAAGTATTAGCAATAAAGATCGAGAATCAAAACCTGGTCATCGTGGTTGTATACAAGCCACCCGGATGCAACTTCCCAACAATTCCAGGAACAGCTTCTGAAAATTGACCACTGTCTGGAAAATCTTCCAGCTCCTGCCCCCAACATCTTGTTCCTGGGGGATTTCAACCTCAGGCACCTAAAATGGAGGAATATTACAAACAATGTGGTAGCAGAGATAACACCAGGAGGCAGCTCAGATGAAAACTCGCACACACATGAACTTTTAAATCTCTGCACCAAATTCACCTTAAACCAGCAAATAGTAGAGCCCACAAGATTAGAGAATACGCTGGACCTCATCTTCACCAACAATGATGATCTGATACGAAATGTCATCATATCAAAAACAATATACTCAGATCACAACATGATAGAGGTCCAGACATGCATGCAGGGAGCCCCAGATCAAAAAATGTGATCAGCCGCAAGGGAGCCTTCTCCAAATTCAACTTCAATAACAAAAACATAAGGTGGGACTAAGTAAACCAAGTCCTAAATCATATAAACTGGGAAGATAGCCTAAGCATCACGGATCCTAACCTATGTCTAGAACAAATTAACTCTGTGGCAATTGAGGTTTGCTCAAGGCAAATTCCCTTAAGGAAAAGGAGGAGAAGATGCAAACTAGAGAGAGGCGCTCCCAATACAGGCGAAGGCAAAGAATAACAGAGCGGCTACAAGAGGACAATATATCTGAAATACGAAGGGAAACACTAGTCAGAGAAATAGCAAACATCGAATTAAAACTAAAGGAATCTTACAGGAATAAAAAAATGCGGGAAGAACTAAAAGCCATAAATGAAATTGAAAGAAACCCAAAGTATTTCTTTTTTTATGCAAAATCAAAGTCGAGAACAACAACCAGTATTGGGCCCCTACTTAAAGGGATGAGTCCTACACAGATGACAGCAAGGAAATTAGTGAGTTACTTAAGTCCCAGTATGACTCAGTTTTTAGCGAGCCGCTAACCAGACTGAAAATCCAAGACCTAAATGATTTTTTTATGAGAGTGCCACCGAACTTGACAGACGCATGCCTATCTGACATAACCCTGATGCCAAATGACTTCGAAAAGGCTATAAATGACATGCCCATGCACTCTGCTCCAGGCCTAGACTCATGGAACTCCGTGTTCATCAAGAACTGCAAGAAGCCCCTATCACGTGCTTTTAACATCCTATGGAGAGGGAGCATGGACACTGGGGTCATCTCGCAGTTACTAAAAACAACAGACATAGCCCCACCCCACAAAGGGGGTAGTAAAGCAATAGCAAAGAACTACAGACCAATAGCACTAACGTCCCATATCATAAAAATTTTTGAAAGGGTTCTAAGAAGCAAGATCGCCACTCATCTTGATACCCATCAATTGCACAACCCAGGGCAGCATGGGTTTAGAGCAGGTCGCTCCTGTCTGTCCCAACTACTAGACCACTACGACAAGGTCCTTGATGCTCTAGAAGACAAACAGAATGCAGATGTTATATACAACACAGATTTTGCAAAAGCCTTTGACAAGTGTGACCATGGTGTAATAGCACACAAAATGCGTGATAAACGAATAACAGGAAAAGTTGGTAGATGGATCTATAATTTCCTAACAAGTAGAACACAAAGAGTAGTAGTCAACAGAGTAAAGTCTGAGGCAGCTACTGTGAAAAGCTCTGTTCCACAAGGCACAGTACTCGCTCCCATCCTGTTCCTCATCCTCATATTGGACATAGACAGGGATATAAGCCACAGTGCCGTGTCTTCCTTTGCAGATGACACCTGAATCTGTATGACAGTGTCCACCATTGAAGACACTGCAAGTCTCCAAGCAGACATAAACCAAATCTTTAAATGGGCTGCAGAAAACAATATGAAGTTCAATGATGAGAAATTTCAATTACTCAGATACAGAAAACGTGAGGAAATTAAAATCTCATCGGAGTACAAAACTAATTCCAACCACACAACAGAGCGAAAAACTAATGTCAAAGACCTGGGAGTGATCATGTCAGAGGATCTAACCTTCAAGGACCATAACACCGTAGCAATCACACCTTCTAGAAAAATGACAGGATGAATAATGAGAACCTTCAAAACCAGGGATGCCAAGCCCATGTTGACACTTTACAGATCGCTTGTTCTATCTAGGCTGGAATATTGCTGCACACTAACTGCACCTTACAAGGCGGGTGAAATTGCTGACCTTGAAAATGTGCAGAGAACCTTCACGGCACGCATAACTGCGATAAACCACCTCAATTACTGGGAACGCTTGAAGTTCCTAAACCTGTACTCTCTAGAACGCAGGCGGGAGAGATACATTATTATATAAACGTGGAAAATTCTCGAGGGATTAGTACCAAACTTGAACACGAGAATCACTCCTTATGAAAGCAAGACTCGGCAGGCGATGTAACATCCCCCCAATGAAAAGCAGGGGTGCCACTAGCACGTTGAGGGACAACACAATACGTGTCAGGGGCCCAAGATTGTTCAACTGCCTCCCAGCATGCATCAAAGGGATTACCAACAAACCCCTGGCTGTCTTCAAGCAGGCACTGGACAGGCACCTAAAGTCGGTACCTGACCAGCCAGGCTGTGGTTCGTACGTTGGACTGCGTGCGGCCAGCAGTAACAGCCTGGTTGATCAGGCTCTGGTCCAACAAGAGGCCTGGTCACAGACCAGGCCGCAGGGGCGTTGACCCCTGGAATTCTCTCCAGGTACTCCAGGTCCAGGTATAGGCGAATCAAAAGAGGAGAGGGGCAATTAAGTAATCAATATATTCAGTTAAAGAGAGAAATAAAAAAGGGAATAAGAAAAGGAAAAAGAGTCTATGAGGTTAAAGTTGCAAGAGAATCGAAGACTAACCCATTAGGATTTTTTCAGGTATACAGAAGTAAGATTAGGGACAAGATAGGCCCACTCAAAAGTTACTCAGGTCAGCTCACCGTCAGTGATAAGGAAATGTGTAGAATTTTTAACACTTACTTCCTCTCAGTTTTTACACAGGAAGATACTAGCGATATTCCAGAAATAATAAATAATGTAGAACAAGACGATAGTAAACTATGCATGATTAGGGTCACAAGTGACCCTAATCATGACAAATAGATAAATTAAAACCTAACAAATCCCCAGGCCCTGATGAACTGTATGCAAGGGTTCTAAAGGAATGTAAAGAGGAGCTTAGCAAACCTATGGCTAATCTTTTCAACATATCACTGCAAACTGGCATGGTGCCAGATAAGTGGAAAATGGCTAATGTAATAACTATTTTCAAAGCAGGTGACAGGTCCTTAGCTTCGAATTATAGACCAATAAGCCTAACCTCCATAGTGGGAAAATTTATGGAATCAATAATTGCCGAGGCAATTCGCAGCCATCTTGAAAAGCATAAATTAATCAACGAATCTCAGCACGGTTTTACAAAAGGGCGTTCCTGCCTTACAAATTTAATAACTTTTTTTCACTAAGGTATTTGAGGAGGTAGATCATGGTAATGAATATGATATTGTGTATATGGACTTCAGTAAGGCTTTTGATAGAGTCCCACATCAGAGACTATTGATGAATATTAAGGCACACGGAATAGGAGAAGAAATTTTTTCCTGGATAGAGGCATGGTTGACAAATAGGCAGCAGAGAGTTTGCATAAATGGGGAGAAATCAGAGTGGGGAAGCGTCACAAGCGGTATTCCACAGGGGTCAGTATTGGGCCCCTTGTTGTTCACAATCTACATAAACGACATAGATGAGGGAATAAATATCGACATAAGCAAATTTGCCGATGACACCAAAATAGGCCGTCCAATTCATTCAAATGAGGACATTAGAGCACTCCAGGAAGATTTGAATAGACTGATGCAGTGGTCGGAGAAGTGGCAGATGCAGTTTAATATAGATAAATGCAAAGTTCTAAATATTGGACAGAACAATAACCATGCCACATATAAACTAAATAATGTAGATCTTAATACTACTGATTGCAAAAAGGATTAAGGAGTTCTGGTTAGCAGTAATCTAAAACCAAGAAAGCAGTGCATAAGTGTTTGTAATAAAGGGAACAGAATCCTTGGCTTCATATCAAGAAGCATAAATAATAGGAGTCCTCAGGTTGTTCTTCAACTCTATATATCCTTGGTTAGGCCTCATCTAGATTATGCTGCACAGTTTTGGTCACCGTATTACAGAATGGATATAAATGCTCTGGAAAACGTACAAAGGAGGATGACTAAGTTGATCCTATGTATCAGAAATCTTCCCTATGAGGATAGACTGAGGGCCCTGAATCTGCACTTTCTAGAAAGGCGTAGAATTAGGAGGGATATGATTGAGGTGTATAAATGGAAAACAGGAATAAATAAAGGGGATGTAAATAGCGTGCTAAAAATATCTAGTATTGACAGGCTTTAAGTTGGATAAATTCAGATTCAGGAAGGATATAGGAAAGCATTGGTTTGGTAATAGAGTTGTCGATGAGTGGAACAAACTCCCGAGTGCAGTTATAGAGGCTAAAACGTTGCGTAGTTTTAAAAATAGGTTAGATAAATAGTGGGTGGGGTGGGTGGAGTTGGTCCTGACTAGCTTGTGCTACTAGGTCAGATGCCGTGCTCCTTCCTTAAGTGAATGTAACCTGACCTGGCTGGGTCGGGGCATTGGCTTAAGCCGGTGGGAGACTTGGACCTGCCTCGCATGGGCCAGTAGGCCTGCTGCAGTGTTCCTTCTTTCTTATGTTCTTATGTTAAAACTTACTAACTTAAACCTGCTGCTACCTCATCACCTAACACCTGCTGCTGCCTCACCACCTAACACCTGCTACTGCCTCACCACTTAACACCTGCTGCTGCCTCACCATCTAACACCTGCTGCTGCCTCACCACTTAACACCTGCTGCTGCTTGACCACCTAAGACCTGCTGCTGCCTCACCACCTATCACCTTCTGCTGCCTGACCACCTAACACCTGCTCTGCTGCTGCCTCACCACCTAACACCTGCTGCTGCCTGACTACCTAACACCTGCTGCTGCCTGACCACCTACTGCTGCCTGACCACCTAACACTTGCCACTCCCCGAGCACCTAATACTTCACACACTCAACACCTAATCACCTAACACACTCAACATCTGAGCACCTAACACCTCACACACTCAACACCTGAGCACCTAACACCTCACACACTCAACACCTGAGCACCTAACACCTCACACACTCAACACCTGAGCACCTAACACCTCACTGAGCACCAACACCTGCACACACTCAACACCTAGCACACTCACACCTGACACCTATCACCTCACACACTCAACACCTGAGCACCTAACACCTCACACACTCAACACCTGAGCACCTAACACCTCACACACTCAACAAGACACAGACATGATCATGTCTGGCGCCTCGTCGCCTTAATACACTATATTTCATGGCTCAAACTCTCTCTATGTATCATCTAGCACATGAATGTTGTATTGTAATAAAGGTAGGTGTCACTCACCTGTGTTAGACACCACAAACACTGTTTATTGTTGACTTTATCACAGCCACCAGGAACAACAAGTGTTGGTGTTGTTGGGGTTTATAGGGCCACTGACAATGTACGTCGTATCTTCTTCTTCTTCTTCTTCGTTGGGGTTTTATAGGGCCACTGACAGCATACGCCGTATCAAGCCCTGCCGTCCAACGCTCGGAGAAGGAACCTCGACCAACGTGGAAGGATGTTAGACTAATAACTGCGTATTATATGTCCTTAATGCGCCCTGAAGCCAGCAAGAATGTGCAGGTACAGGCTAATATTTCCTGACGGTCTGGAGGATCAAACCCCTCCCCATTAAGAAGAATCGGCAGGGTTAAAGATTCCACCCCAAACATGTGCAAGGCCGCACGGAGAAGAGTCCGTACAGAGTGATAACGCGGGCACTACAGTAGGAAGTGTTCCACCGTCTCAGGCTGTGAGGGACACCACAGGCAGTACGGAGAGTCCATCATTCGAAGGCGGTGTAGATGAGCCGCCAGTCGTGAGTGCCCAACCCGGAGGCGAGTCAGTGCAACATCCACTGAACGATTGGGATGGCGAGCCCAAGGGCAGGGGCCATTGAAAGATCGGACAGAACTCTGTGCTGAAGTAGAGAGTAGCGTACCAGTTCCTTCTGCCAGAAATGACGGATTTCCTTCCAAACAGTCCTTGTGAAATCACTGCGACCCAGTGCAAGAGAGGTAATGGTAGGAAGTGCATGTGCGAGAGAGGCTGCACGATCGGCCACTTCATTGCCCGAATGCCAACATGGACAGGTACCCACTGAAGGGAGATGCTCCAACCTGGATTTCGCAAAA
>WNWK01056776.1:0-10917 GCA_009830355.1 Cherax destructor
GGGACATTTTAAAGAAACGCCAGAAACAGAACTTTCTGGACAGTTATTTTGTGAGACAGGGGTCCAGTGACTCTCAACCTGGTCCTAGTGTCATTAAAAACAAAGAAGGGAAGTAACCCGAAAAGTACTTGGTACCTGAAGTCTTAATGGAAGGGATTCCCTTCCAAACACTAGCAACATCTCCTTCCTCTCCTCCTTCCATCTTCCACACATCAACAACTCTTCAATAAAGGTAAGTGTCAAGTTATTAATGTTTCATACTTCATGTCTCGTTGTTTTCTGTATGTAAATCTATATTTAAGCTAAAAAAAAATATTTCTTTTAATACTTTTGGGTGTCTGGAACAGATTAATTTGATTTACATTATTTCTTATGGAAAATTGGTTTTCAAAATCGTCAATTTTGAATTTCGGCAGACTCTCTGGAACGGATTATGGACGATTATCAAGGGTCCACTGTACACTCATTACTTACCTCAAAATATTTATAGTCTTAATGTACATGAGAAGTGAGTAGTGTTTATTGTAAGAATTTAGGTGTGGTAGGTATGGTACCCAGCCAGACCACCCTACCCCACCCACACATAATATACTTTGACATTTAAAGAGCCCTAGAGTGATAAATGCATATAGTGTACACTCATTTCCTACCTTAAATATTTGTAGTCTTAATGTTCTTAATATAGGGTGCAAGGTGAATAGTAGGGTAGGTAGGTATGTATCGAATAGTGTGCTATGTATCGTTGCCCATTTGGCCACCCCACCCACACATTATATACTAGGCATTTAAAGCGCCCTAGAGCGATAAAATGCATATACAGTACCTTACAATATTTGTAGTCTTAATGTAGGGTGAAAGGTGAGTAAATGAGATTAAACAAATAAACGACAGACAGAGAGAATGAGTACATGAGAGAGGACAGACGTGAGTTTTGTAAACAAACAAGGCGAACACATACGGTTTTACAGTGGACCCCCGGATTATGTCATTATTTCGTTCCAGAATGCTGTTCAAAGTCCTGTTACTGAACGAATTTGTTCCCATAAGGAATAATGTAAATTAGATTAGTCCTTTTAGACCACAAAAATACACTTACAAAGCACTTACAAAAATACATTTACATAATTTTCGAGTTTGAGCTGTACATAATGCGGGGTCCACTGTACACTGGACCCTCGGTTTTCGTTGAAAATTCTTTCTAGAATGCTGTTTGAGTGCCATTACCGAACGAATTTGTTCCCATAAGGACAAATGTAAATTAGATTAGTTATTTCAGACCCCCAAAAATACACTTACAAAAGCACTTACGAAAATACACTTACAGTGGACCCCCGCTATTCGAACGGCTCGGCAGTCAAACAAATCATCATTAGTACAAAAAATTCGAAATCGTCATGCGAACAAATTATCGCGAGTCGAACGAATACGTTCGTGACCTGTCGGCCCAGGCGCTTGGGTGCCTCACAGCGCAGGCGTGGAGAGCCAGTCCCGCGTTGTTTACACTCGAGAGAACAATACCCTGCACGCTTCCCCAGACATTTCACACTTAATTATAATTTTTTGGAGTTTGTTCATTAAGTGCGACTGTGAAATAAGCTACCATGGGTCCCAAGAAAGTTCCTAGTGGTACCCCTGGGCTGATAAAAGTGAGAAACACCGTAGAAATGAAGAAGGAAATAATACAAAAATACGAGAGTGGTGTGCAATTGTGTGATCTTGCCAGGATATATGGCAAAAACAGGTCAACTATCGCTTCTATCCTGCTTAAGAAGGAAGAAATTAAGCAAGCTGATGTTGCAAAAGGTGTTACTGTGTGAGCCAAAAACAGACCACAAATAATCGAAGAGATTGAGAAGTTGTTGCTGGTGTGGATCAAGGATAAAGAGTTAGCGGGTGATAGTGTGTCTGAGTCAATTATTTGTGAAAAGGCAAGGAACTTGCATGCCGATCTTTTAAAGAAAATGCCTGCAACCAGTGCTGATTGTAATGGTAGTGAATTTAAAGCCAGCAAAGGCTGGTTTGAGAGATTTAAAAATCGTAGTGGCATACATAATGTGGTAAGGCATGGTGAGGCTGCCAGTTCAGACAAACA
Organism: Cherax destructor; assembly: GCA_009830355.1. Taxonomy (NCBI): domain Eukaryota; kingdom Metazoa; phylum Arthropoda; class Malacostraca; order Decapoda; family Parastacidae; genus Cherax; species Cherax destructor. Next base: position 2,093 of record WNWK01056776.1, read on the forward strand.
TGCAGCTGAAAAATTCATAAAGGAGTTTCAGGACTACATAAAGACTGAAAATTGAAACCTGAACAAGTGTTCAATTGTGATGAAACAGGCCTGTTTTGGAAGAAAATTCCCAACAGGACCTACATTACTCAGGAAGAAAAGGCACTGCCAGGACATAAGCCTATGAAAGACAGGCTAACTCTCATGATGTGTAGTAATGCTAGTGGGGATTTTAAATTAAAGCCTTTACTAGTGTATCACTCAGAAAATCCCAGAGTGTTCAAGAGACACAATGTCGTCAAAAGTAGATTGTGTGTCTTGTGGAGAGCTAGTCAGAATGCATGGGTCACAAAGCACCTTTTCAGTGACTGGATCCATGAAGTGTTTGGCCCCAGTGTGAGAAAATACCTACAGGAAAAGGGTTTGGACAAAAAGTGCCTCCTGTTGCTGGACAATGCTCCTTCACATCCTCAAAACATGGAAGACCTACTGTGTGAAGACTTCAAATTTATAAAACTGAAGTTCTTGCCTCCTAACACCACTCCTCTCCTCCAGCCCATGGACCAGCAGGTCATCTGTAACTTCAAAAACTCTACACAAAAGCAGTGTTTGAAAAGTGCTTTGAAATGACCTCGGACAGTGAATTGACCCTTAGAGAGTTCTGGAAGAATCATTTCAATATCTACAGCTGCATAGGCCTTATAGGCAAGGCTTGGGAGGGAGTGACTTCAAGGACTTTGAACTCTGCTTGGAGACCATTGTGGCCAGGTTGTGTCCAACAGAGGGATTTTGAAGGGTTTGAGGGAGGCTGACCCTGACCCTGCCGACCCTGTGCCTGTTGTGGACTCTATTGTGGATTTGGGCAAGTCCATGGGGTTGGAGGTGAGTGGCGATGATGTGGAAGAGTTAGTGCAGGGCCACAGGGTAGAGCTAACAACTCAAGAGCTGCAAGAGCTGGAAATGGAAGAGCATCAGACCAGATTTGAGGCTATTGATTCACGGGAGAAGGAGGAGGAAGAGGGGCTGAAGAAGGTGCCTTCTTCAGAGATTAAGGAGATGTGTACAATGTGGAATAGATTGCAAAGTTTTGTTGAAAAATACCACCCTGAACAAGCTCAAACAAGCCATAACAGCAGCATGTTCAGTGACCAAACAATGTCCTTCTTCAGGAACATGTTGAAAAGGCGCCAGAAACAGAGGACTGTGGACAGTTATTTTGTTAAAGTGTCCAGTGACTCCCAAGCTGGTCCTAGTGGGATTAAAAGACAAAGAAAAGAAGTAACCCCAGATAGGGCTTTGGTACCTGAAGTCCTTCTGGAAGGGATTCCCTTCCAAACACTAACCCCTCCCTCCCTCCCTCACTCCTCCTCCCTCTCTTCCATATGCCATCAACAATCTTCAATAATGGTAAGTAAAAAGACTTGCATTTATTTACTAATACTTTTAGTAGTACAGCACTGTAGTATTTAATGTTTTTGTCTATGTAGAAGCTTAATTTTATTAAAATATATTATTTTTATATATTTTTGGATTTCTGGAACGGATTAATTGTATTTCCATTATTTCTTATGGGAAAATTAAATCGCCTTTCGAACATTTCACGTTAAGAACAAGCTCCTGGAACGGATTAAATTCGAATGGCGAGGGTCCACTGTACGTAAATGTTCGAGTTTGGAGGTGAACGAAAACTGAGGGTCCACTGTACTTCACTCCGTCAAGCCGACTAGAAAAATCTCATATTTATGTTAATTTATTCTACTGTGGGTATATTTATCATGTTTATATGTTATGTAGCGTGTTTATTATATAATTTTGAAAAATATCATAGATGCATTAAGCAAAATGTCTATATTAACGTTTTATACCATATTTAATACACCTCATAGTGATTATTATTGTCTGTTATTATTATCATTATTAATATGGCATCTTCAAGACTAATAAGATGCTCTTAGTGATTTTAATGTGTACATGCGTGCCAGAACAGTGTGTAAGTTTACTTAGGTACAGGTACACATAAGTATAATAATTATCATAGTGTACAGTAGGGCCACGCTTTACGGCGTTTAGCCTTACGGCATTCCGTTAATACGGCAGTTCAAATTATGACCAAAACTTTCTATACGGCGAGCGGTCTTTCAAATATGGCGCACGCCACCCGGTTTGTTTACATTCTCCGTGAGCACATCTCTCTATTATGTAATAATAATCAATCTTGGCCACATTAAATGTCCTATTTTACATCAATATAGACATTTCCATTAATCCATCTATGATATTTTCTTCAAAATTATATAAGAAACACATTACATACCATATAAACATGCTGTTTATATACTATGGAGGTGTGGTTGCCAAGCGGAGGGAAAACATTATGTAATACTAATAATAATCACTCTGGGGCACATTAAATGTCTTATTTTACGTTAATATTGACATTTTCATTGATTCATCTACGAAATTTTCTTCAAAATTATATAAGAAACACGTTACATAGCATATAAACATTTTATGTTTATATGCTAGGGAGGTGTGGTAGCCGGACGGAGGGAAAACATTACGTCACTCCCCTTAATACATAACGCATTTGTTTACAATTATCAGCATGAATTATTCATTACTTCTCCCTTTGTTTATGATGGCATCTAAAGTTAGTTGATAGAAACAATTAAACTCAGTGAACATGGTATGTCGATGGTAGTAATATGGCTCTGGGCCACAGGTAGGTATGTAGCCCAGGCAGACTACATCCCTACATTATTATTATAACTGATAATTATACTTATGTATACCTGTACCTAAGTAAACTTACACACGTTAATATAGACATTTTGCTTAATCAATCTAAATACACCCCACAGTAGAATAATTTAACAAAAATATGAGATGTCGCAGCCAGGCGACTTGTAGGACTTGTGGTAGCCAGGCGACTTATAGTCCAACATCAGAGAAAATGTGTACACTATAATATTGAACTTGAACCCATCTAGGGAGGTTCCTTGATGCTAGTGAGAGGTTCCTCATCCGAAGACTTGAACCCATCTAGGGAGGTTCCTTGATGCTAGTGAGAGGTTCCTCATCAGAAGATTTGAACCCATCTAGGGAGGTTCCTTGATGCTAGTGAGAGGTTCCTCATCCGAAGACTTGAACCCATCTAGGGAGGTTCCTCGATGATAGTGAGAGGTTCCTCATCTGAAGACTTGAACCTGTGCTTTAGTTCTAGAATCGAGCCTGAATGTTGCAGTTTTTTAACTGTATTATTGGTGCGCCTCTGGCAAGACAGTGATGGAGTGAGTGATGAGGAAAGTGTTTCTTCTTTTTTGGGTTGCCCTGCCTCGGTGCGAAACTCGAAAAAATTGTACTATGCTATATAACCTTGGTTTCTTTATCTGTTATAGATTCATGATTGCTCTGTGGTATACTTTGTTAAATATACATTAAATTTATTTAGTCTTTCTACCTGCTCCAGCAACTGTCTTCATGATGTTTGTGTGTTAGTAATTTGCACTACGTACATTAAATATTACACTGTTGAACACCAAAGTTCAGATTGACTAAAGTTAGTGGCTTTCTAAACCTATGATCTATTTTATCTAATTTTTTAACACCGGCCATATCCCACCAAGGCAGTGTGAACCCAGAAGCAAACCAAAAGTTTTTTAAATTTAGTAATTTATACAGGAGAAGGGGTTACTAGCCCCTTTCTCCCGGCATTTTAGTTGCCTCTTATGACACGTATGGCATACGAAGAAAGAATGTTGTTCCACTTCCCCATGGAGGTCTGCCTAATTTACTGTGAGCAAATATTACAGGTTAAAACATTACTATATCAAAGTTTGAGTACCATTATGAAATTTTAAATTTTTCTGAAATACAGTGGACCCTCGGTTTTCGTACAGCTCCCAACTCGAACAATCATGTAAGTGCCTTTGTAAGCGTATTTTTGGGGGTCTGAAACGACTAATCTAATTTACATTCGTCCTTATGGGAACAAATTTTTTCGGTAACAGCACTCGAACAGCCTTCTAGAAAGAATTATCAACGAAAACCGAGGGTCCACTGTATAAGACTTCAAACTGCCTACAACAGTAACACCGCCAACAACCAATCGTAACTTCACAAAAATCAGCTATTAGAATGCTTACTCAGTCAGGTTGCAAACAATACACACACCCACTATTGGAAAGCTTAAATCGACTTGACGTATGAAATATAAACTTACTACTGTGCCTTCTGTATGTACAGGATGGTGAATATAACCCTGGCCCGAAGAATTCTACACACAACACCTTTGTCATATCCCACATATTGAACTCATCCATAGTAAAAAACTCTATGCAAATAAAAGGCCCCAAAAAGTTAAATACTCTAGGAGGTTTTAAAGGTTATCTATCTGTCAAATATTTCAAAATATTGTTTAAAAAACTCCATGAACTTGATGCAAGTTTATTAAGTTGGAATATAAATAATATAAATGTCCAGTATATCTATTTGATGTTCCTATTAAGTTAATTGATTTAGTTGGACTTGAGTCCTGGAAATGGGAAGTACAATGCCTGCACTTTAAAGGAGGGGTTGGAATAGTGACAGCTGGGAGGGACTTATTCTCAGCTGTCGTATCTGAGCGCCTCTGCAAATACAGTGATTATGTATGAGTGAGGTGAAAGTGTTGAATGATGATGAAAGTATTTTCTTTTTGGGAATTTTCTTTCATTTTGGGTCACCCTGCCTCGGTGGGAGACGGCCGACTTGTTGAAAAAAAAAAATTAAGTTGGAATATAAATGTCCATTACAGTCATCCCTTGGTTTTCGCTTGTCCCAGTTTTCGCCGATTTTGGTTTTCGCCGACTTTTTTCAGGGAAAATTTGTCTTAGTTTTCGCGGATTGTTTTAGTTTTCGCCGACCGTATGGGACCTGTCCACCAGTGCCGCGCACATACAAAGGCCGTAGGCCCGCCACCCACGCACATTGTCACGCAGTCTAGCATTGTTTACGCTTGAGTGAACATCACCCCAGGAGTTTATACAAAACATTTATTAACTATTCATTGTTTTTGGGCCTTGATTATTGTGTGTGACTACTAAATAAGCTACCATGGGCCCAAAGAAAGCTCCTAGTGCCACTTCTTTGGTAAAGAAAGTGAGGAACACTGTAGAAATGAAGAAATAATAGAAAAATGTGATAGTGAAAGTGAGAAACACGATGGAGTTTAAGAGTGTAGCAGGCATGCAGGGAGTATAGCAGGGATGCAGGGAGTGTAGCATGCATGCAGGGAGTGTAGCAGGCATGCATGGAGTGTAGCATGCATGCAGGGAGTGTAGCATGTATGTAGGGAGTGTAGCAGGCATGCAGGGAGTGTAGCATGTATGCAGGGAGTGTAACAGGTATGCAGGGAGTGTAGCATGTATGCAGGGAGTGTAACAGGTATGCAGGGAGTGTAGCATGCATGCAGGGAGTGTAGCAGGTATGTAGGGAGCGTAGCATGTATGCAGGGAGTGTAGCATGTATGCAGGGAGTGTAACAGGTATGCAGGGAGTGTAGCATGTATGCAGGGAGTGTAACAGGTATGCAGGGAGTGTAACAGGTATGCAGGGAGTGTAGCATGTATGCAGGGAGTGTAGCATGTATGCAGGGAGTGTAACAGGTATGCAGGGAGTGTAGCATGTATGCAGGGAGTGTAACAGGTATGCAGGGAGTGTAGCATGTATGCAGGGAGTGTAGCATGTATGCAGGGAGTGTAACAGGTATGCAGGGAGTGTAGCAGGTATGCAGGGAGTGTAGCATGTATGTAGGGAGTGTAGCATGTATGCAGGGAGTGTAGCAGGCAGGGAGGGAGTGTAGCAGGTATGCAGGGAGTGTAGCATGTATGCAGGGAGTGTAGCATGTATGCAGGGAGTGTAACAGGTATGCAGGGAGTGTAGCATGTATGCAGGGAGTGTAACAGGTATGCAGGGAGTGTAGCATGTATGCAGGGAGTGTAGCATGTATGTAGGGAGTGTAACAGGTATGCAGGGAGTGTAGCAGGTATGCAGGGAGTGTAGCATGTATGTAGGGAGTGTAGCATGTATGCAGGGAGTGTAGCAGGCAGGGAGGGAGTGAGTGTAGCAGGCATGCAGGGAGTGTAGCATGTATGCAGGGAGTGTAACAGGTATGCAGTGAGTGTAGCATGTATGCAGGGAGTGTAACAGGTATGCAGGGAGTGTAGCATGCATGCAGGGAGTGTAGCAGGTATGCAGGGAGTGTAGCATGTATGCAGGGAGTGTAGCATGTATGCAGGGAGTGCAACAGGTATGGAGGGAGTGTAGCATGTATGCAGGGAGTGTAACAGGTATGCAGGGAGTGTAGCATGCATGCAGGGAGTGTAGCAGGTATGCAGGGAGTGTAGCATGTATGCAGGGAGTGTAGCATGTATGCAGGGAGTGTAACAGGTATGCAGGGAGTGTAGCATGTATGCAGGGAGTGTAACAGGTATGCAGGGAGTGTAGCATGTATGCAGGGAGTGTAGCATGTATGCAGGGAGTGTAACAGGTATGCAGGGAGTGTAGCATGTATGCAGGGAGTGTAGCAGGCAGGGAGGGAGTGAGTGTAGCAGGCAGGGAGGGAGTGTAGCAGGCAGGGAGGGAGTGTAGCAGGCAGGGAGGGAGTGTAGCAGGCAGGGAGGGAGTGTAGCAGGCATGCAGGGAACTGACCCGGATAAGGACTTGGACCTAGAGTCCTTATGGAGGATTCCCTTCCAAAAATTAGGGTCTCTTCCCTCTCCCATCTTCCCTCTCTCCCATCCAGCAACATCAGTCTTCAATAAAGGTAAGTGCCACATTCAGTTCATTCATTTGTGCATGTAAATCTATCTTTAAGGCCCCCCAAAATTTTTTTTTCAAAACTTCTGGGTTTCTGGAACGGATTAATTGAATTTCCATTATTTCTTATGGGGAAAATAGTTTTGGTTTTCGCCGATTTTGGTTTTAGCCGATCCATCTGGAACGGATTAAAATCGAAAACCGAGGGATGACTGTATATCTATTTAATGTTCCTATTAAATGTTCCTATTCAATGTTCGTAGCCAGATTACAATCAACATTGATACTCGTGCACTTACTTTTTCAACTACAGTGGACCCCCGAGTTTCGTAAAAACTTCACTCCTGAAGTCTGCTCAAGTGCCATTACTGAACGAATTTACTCCCTTAAGGAAAAATTTCACGTAGGTTAGTCTATTTCAGACCCCCAAAAATACACTTCCACAAGAACTTACAAAATTATACTTACATAATTGCACGATTTCCGGGGTATTCGTTAACCGAGGGTCCACTGTATATTTCTTCCCCCATAAAATTTTGTTTTAGTAACACTAAACCATGTTGTTTAGTGTTTCTGACTTTCATGTTAACATTGATGTTGTAATAGCCAGAGTTTTGTCACTATGAATAAACATTTTCTTTTGTAGTTTTATCCTCAGACAATTTTGGTTTATCAAACCTGAATAGTTTAACTTCTAGTTTTTGGCCAAAATGTTTTGCACATCTCTGGGATTATCAATGTTTGAAACAACCAGTGTAAATCAATCTTTGCAACAAAATTGTATGTTTTTGGAAAAATAAACATTCATTTGTTGTTTATTATTCTACGCTTGTAATTTTTCAATATTATGTGCACTCATCTTCGTTGTTTATCATGTACAGTGCACCCCCGGTTTACATTATGCTCCAAACTCGAACAATTATGTAAGTGTATTTCTGTAAGTGCTTTTGTAAGTGTATTTTTGTGGGTCTAAAAGGAATATTCTAATTTACATTATTCCTTATGGGAACAAATTCGTTCGGTAACAGCACTTGAACAGCATTCTGGAACAAAATACTGACGTAATCCGGGGGTCCACTGTATGTTGTTTTATCATCCCACCAATCATCCAGTAACAAATGAAATGGTATTTTCAGGTACAAGGAAGGACGAGTCATCCTGGAACGAGCCCTCGTCACCGAATCAGACAGCTTCGAGGAGCAACTGGGGGATGACTAGTGTGTTGGGCTTCAGCTGTGGTAGCTCCTGATGTACACACACTTACACGGGAATTGTCAAACAAGATTCCCTTGACGGCAAATACACAAGAGTGACGCAAGGCATTGGTCTCGGCAAATTAAAGGTTGCTCATCTGTTTGTGGTAGCAGGGGTCGAATCATACCTCCTGGCCCCATCTATAGAAGTGTAAATAACAATAAAGGTATAATACCGTGACTGGAACAATACACACACAACCCGCCATGGGCTCTCCTCTATCTCCTGTTCTTGCTAATCTTTACATGGAATACTTCGAGACTGTTCTTCTTCCCACTATTGAAGTACAGTGGTCCCTCGGTTTTCGTGTTTAATCCGTTCCAGAGGGAGGCACTAAAACTGAAACACACGAAAACTGAAACCATTTTCCCCATAAGAAATAATGGAAATTCAATTAATCCGTTCCAGAAACCCAGAAGTTTGGAAAAAAAATTTTTGGGGGGCCTTAAAGATAGATTTATATGCACAAATGAATGAAATGAATGTGGCACTTACCCTTACTGAAGACTGATGTTGCTGGATGGAAGAGAGATAGGAGGGGAGAGGGTAGAGTCCCTAATTTTTGAAAGGGGAATCCCCCTCCATAAGGACTCTAGGTACCAAGTCCTCATCTGGGGTCACTTCCCTTCTTTGTCTTTTAATCCCACTAGGACCAGCTTGAGAGTCACTGCACACCTGTGGCACTAAATATCTCTCCAGAGAGCTCTGTGTCTGGCATCTCTTTAAAATGTCCCTAAAATGGGAAAACAGATTGTCATTGAACATGTTGATGAGACGGATTCCAACATCTTTGTC
>WNWK01056777.1:0-10915 GCA_009830355.1 Cherax destructor
CAGGTCTTGGAGTATCTTGAGGTAGATTTTCAGGAGGGAGTGTCTTGGCTTTCTTGGTTTTTGGTGGTTGAGTTGGAGAAGGAGCAGGTGGTTCGTTAGTAGTAGCAGAGGAGGTGGAAGACACAGATGGGTCAGGTAAGGTTGCTGATTGGTCCACAGCGGTGGTGATGTTGGAAGTAGCTGATTGGCTGTTTCTTGGAGATGGAATTTCAGGTGTTGTGACATTGCCAAAATCTTTGGTGAGCTTCATGATGTCGGCAGATGGTGGAGAGTCTGGAAAAGTAAAGTTTGGCATATTATTCAGTCGGAAGAGCTCGTTAATAACAGTGTTGAAGGAACCTGGTATCGCCATATTATGCATGTGTGCATATAGCATACAGTAATGAATTTTCGTAGGTTCACAAGCTGGTGGAGCGGTGGTGGAGGGTTGGGTAGCTTTTAAAAGTTTTGTAGTGTCGTCCTGGAGTTTGGTGATGGCAGCATAAGTAGGTGACTTGGAAGGTGTCTTCTTCTGTTCTGCTTCCTGGGTTTTTTTCAGAATTTCTCGACGAGTGGGGCACTTTGCCGCAAGAGTATGATGATTGTTTTTGCAGTTGAGACACTTAAGTGGGGCAGTAAGTAGCAACTCCAGCATTGAGTAATATGATGGTACCTCTCAGCTTCAATATGAGAGGAGTTAATAAAGTAGTAGTGTATGGCCAGGCCTTCAGCCATAGCTTGGGCAGCCATTGACACATCAGTAAAAGTGATTTTTAGCATGGAGGAGGCAGTAGGAATCTTGGTGATGCTTTCCACTGAAGCCCAGGAATTTTGTTCTTCAATGGAGGTCTTTAGGTCTACAACAGGTTGTGTGGTAATCAGTTTGTCAAGTCTTTTCAGGAATACAGTCCTTTTAGCCCGTATGGCAGGAGAGGACATGACTTTGAAGCCACGGTCTGATAGAGTGGACAAAGCATAGGAGGTTAGTAACTTTTCAGCCTCAACATCGTCTTCACATACAACAATGAAGGTTTCTTGGAGTGTTAGGATGTTATTGATCTTGACATGTAAGTTGCCCCTGACGGCCACAGCAAGAGCAAGCTTGGATGAGTCATTAACCGTTCCACTGGAAGGTTTAAACTTGATTCTGTTAGAATAATTCATCTTGGTACATGCTTTTAGTTGAGGTAGAGGTTCCTCTCCCCGATGGGGATCGTATGGCCTTGGAGTTGGTGTGTTCAGAGATCGTGGGGCAGACGTTAGTGTGAATGTCGAGTGGACAAAACGCAAGAATGTCGGGTATTTATAGAAAGACGAAGGTGAGGTGTGATTACCAGGAAGCATGAACTCATGCACCTATATTGGGCACGTCCTTTTCATACGCAACATTTCTCGTATTTGTAGATTATAAATTACCTATAAGAACATAAGAATAGAGGAACACTGCAGAAGGCCTACTGGCCCATATAAGGCATGTCCTTATCAAAACCACCACTACCTAAGAATTTACTCCAGTACTCACGACACCAATCAAACCCAGCCCCTCCCATTCATATATTTGTCCAATCTCTTTTTAAAGCCACCCAAGGTCCTAACCTCTATCACCCTACTCGGAAGATTGTTCCACGCATCCACAACTCTGTTCGAAACCCAGTACTTGCCTATGTCCGTTCTAAATCTAAATTTATCCATGTTAACTTCAACGGTCAATTTTTGTAATCGTCACCAACATTTTTGCTAAACCAGAACATCCCGCTTTTCTTTCTGAATCGGAATTTATCCAGCTTGAATCAACGTCTTTCCTTCAATAGATGGTAACATTGGAAAAATAAACACATAAGCAGTATAATGTGATCCTTTATTGACAACGTTTCGCCCACGCAGTGGGCTTTATCGAGTCACAGACAGATCTACAGACAGATCAGGTAGATCTGTCTGTGACTCGATAAAGCCCACTGCGTGGGCGAAACGTTGCCAATAAAGGATCACATTATACTGCTTATGTGTTTATTTTTCCATTGTGTCGGTATTTTATACCATTTATTTCCAGATGGTAACATTGGTAGAAAGAACATAAGAAAGAAGGATGTACAAGAATGGTATACAATACCGACAATATGAAATTAAGACACATGTGAACATCTGGGTATCTTTATAGTAGAGTTTGCATCCAGTGGCTTTATCAATTCAAAGTTCTGTATTGATAAAGCCACTGGATGGCGAAACGTCTACTATAAAGATACCCAGATGTTGCACATGAGTCTTAATTTAAAGAAAGAAGGATGTACAAACTATGATCTATTTGTCAAGTATTAAGTAACGGCTTGACAAAGCTCCTGGACAGCGAAACGTTACCACAATAAAATGTCACATTAGTTGCATTTGTGTCATTTTACTTAACATAGTATTAAGTAGTCTGCAACCCAATAAATTTAGTCTGCCCGCATGATAGTCGCTCTCTTTGCACTGTAAATCATTATTGTAATTACACACTGTAAACTATCTATGTCAATCGCATTGTAAACTTGCAAAGAAATAAAAATTTTGAATTTGAAGACCTACTGGCCCATACAAGGCAGGTCCTTATCAAGACCACCACTACCCAAGAGTTTACTCCCTTATCCACGACACTAATCAAACATAGCCCCTACCACTCATAAGAACATAAGAAAGGAGGAACACTGCAGGTCCTTCACAAATCCAACCCACTAACAGAATAAATGATTGGTTTGCTCTAGGCATGTGTAGATAAATGAAAATTGTTTGGTTCAAAATTCAGTATTTGCTGATAGACACTGAATAATTTTATCATGCGTTTTTGAGAACTGATGCAATATTATAAATTTAAATACTTTTTCCACATCGTTGATACTATTGTAATTTATTTTCGACAAGAAAAGACACTCTCCTGTTATTTGATGAAAACCAATTTGATAAATAAAATACGAACAATTTGGAAAACACGTTTTTTTTCGTAGGAGAGAAAATTTTGTGAAATTTAAAGAGTATGTCCATAAAAAATTTCTTATAAATATTATTAAATATGTGGCATTAGAATATCCGGGTATATTCACATAGATGTGTATGCACCTCTCCTCCTTCCTAAAAACTTACTTACCAAACCTCTGGTTAAAGAACACTGAATTTATGTCTCTCAATTGAACCTGCCTCGCATGGGCCAGTAGGCCTGCTGCAGTGTTCCTTCTTTCTTATGTTCTTATCCAACCAATAAGCTTTGATAAACCATACTCACGTGCAAGTCTCACTCAAATCCAAACTCTCTCACTCATGTGTTTATCCAACCTAAATTTCAAACTTCCCGTGGTTTTAGCTTCGATTACCCTACTAGGCAGACCGTTCTACTCATCAACTACCCTATTACCAAACCAGTACTTCCCTATATCCTTTCTAAATCTAAACTTATCTAACTTGAATCCATTATCGTGGGTTCTATCTTGGAGGGATATCCTCAAAGCCTTATTTATATCCACTAAGTTCTACGTTATTTAACTTATAAGTGCTAGGGTTTTGATACTCACGAGCTTCAAAACCTTGCATTTATCTACATTGAACTGCATCTAACACTTTTTGACCAGGAATTGAGTTTGTCTAAATCCTCCTCTAGTTCCGTGACATCTACTTTAGTATCAATTATCCTACCTATCTTCGTGTCATCGGCGAGACATGATCGAGGTATACAAGTGGAAAATGGGTATTAACAAAGGGATATAATAAGGTCTTGAGGATATCTTCCAAGAGAGAACCCGCAATAATGGATTCAAGTTAGATAAGTTTAGATTTAGAAAGGATATAGGAAGTATTGGTTTGGAAATAGGGTAGTTGATGAGTGGAACAGTCTGCCTAGTAGGGTTATTGAAGCTAGGACCTTGGTAGTTTCAAATTTAGGTTGATAAATTCATGAGTGAGAGGTGATTTGAGGGGACTCCACATGAGTGGGTAGAATTGTCAAAGCTTATTTCTTGGGTAGCATTGAAAATTGGGTTGAGCAAATATTCTGTTAGTGGGACGGATTGTGAAGGACCTGCCTAGTATAGGCCAACAGGCCTGCTGCAGTGTTCCTCCTTTCTTATGTTCTTATGTTCTTATGTTCATCAAGGCCTAAGACTGATCCTTGTGGAAAGCCACTTGTTGCAGATCCCCACTCGGATTTAACCCCATTTATGATAAATTAGACACATATGTTCCTCAATAAAGATATCCAAGTGTTGCATATGTGTCTAATCTATCAACTTGTCGGTTCTCTGAACAATTCATCTAAACCCCATTTATGCATACTCTTTGCTTTCTGTTCGTGAGCCATGACTCGACCCATGACAGCACTTTTCTCCAAATGAACAATATCGAATTCTTTATCATGATCAACAGCTTTACTGAAGCTAGTAAATTAGTTAGGCCCCTCGTGAATTCATGCTGAGAATTCTTAATCAAATTATGCTTATCAAGATGGTTTCTTTTGATAAATTAGACACATGTGCAACACTTTCGTATGTTCATTGAAGAAACGTTTCGCCACACTGCGGCTTCATCAGTCCATTCAAAGGAGAATGGTGAAGAACATGAAGAGATTGAGGTAATCAGTACCTCAGCCTTGAGTCGATGTAATCAGTCCATCAATCTTGAAGAGAATACAGGGTGGACCTGACTTAACTCAGTGGTGGACCTGACTTAACTCAGTGAAGACGTGTCTTATGTGCTCTCTGTCAATCTGAAGATGTCCTCTCTTGAGCTACTCTACCAGCAGCTAAAGGAAGAACTGAGGGTAGCTAAGCTTGAGATACAGCGACTGACTGAGGAAAACAAGAGGATTCGTAGTAATCCTCCTGTTGAGAATCCTCAAGCCAGGAAAGGAACCTGGACAGTGGCTAAAACGCATGGGACAAAGTTAAGGCTCAAGAGGACGGGTGGAGAGGTAGAAACAACGAAGACCCAGGAGAATGTTGTGGAAACATCGAACCCATTCTCCGTGCTACCCGATGAATGTGAGTCGACTTCTGGGAGCGTCACGACGAAAGACACAAAGGAAGGTAAAAACATTGTTGTTGTTGGGGACAGTCAGGTTAGGTACATGGATAGGGCTTTCTGTTTGATTGATAGGAGTAGGAGACAGAGGGTTTGCTTTCCTGGGGCTGGGATGGAGGATATTGTTAGCCGTCTGGACGACATCATGAGAGGTAATGGGAGCAATCCTATTATCTGTCTCAGTGCTGGAGGCAACGATGTAGGCAGACGTAGGAGTGAGGACCTGACTAGCAGGTTTAGGTCAGCAATAGACATAATTAGGAAGAAGGTGGGAACCCTGTCATATGTGGTATTTTGCCAAGGAGAGGAGTTGAAATGAATGGCTGTCCAGGGCAATTGGTGTCAATTGCTGGCTGGACAAATACTGTAAGGAAAATTCAGTAACATTCATTGACAACTGGGACCTCTTCTATGGCAGAAATGACATGTATGCCAGGGATGGGGTTCACTTATCCAGGTCTGGGGTGGGGGCACTGGCAACTGCAGTGGAGGGAGCTGTTAGGGCTTTAAACTAGAAATAGTTAGTGGTATGGGTTTTGGGGGAAAACAGAGAAGTCCCAGTGTAGTAATATTATAAGTTGTAGGAGAACTAGTAATAGGCAGAATAAGGTGGATAGTGGAAAGCTAGTGACACTAGATGACAAGGACAGTAATAGGTATAGTGGAAAACAGAGATGAGCAGGAAGGGTAAAGAGAAAGGAGGGTCTCTAAATATATATTACACCAATAGTCGTAGTGCTAGGAATAAGATGGACGAGTTGAGATTAGTTGCAAGTACGGGTAATATTGATGTTTTTGCAATAACTGAGACATGGTTTAATATGAAAATCGGGACTTGCCTGCCGAATGTCACATTCAGGGTTTTAAATTGTTTCAAGTAGACAGAAGTATCGGGAAAGGGGTGGGGTGGCACTCTATGTCCGTGATCATTTAAATTGTTGCATAAAAACGGGTATAAAGTCTGAATTAACACATACAGAGTCTGTCTGGATAGAATTTTCAGAGGGGTGTGAAAAATTGATTTTAGGCGTGATTTACCGTCCTCCAAACTTAGATAGGGAACAAGGGAGACTACTTTGGGAGGAAATTGTTAAGGCCACAAGACACGATAACGTAGTAATTTAGGGACTTTAACTTTAGTCAGATTGATTGGAATTTCATGACAGGGAATTTAGAATCTAACGACTTTTTAGAAGTAGTTCAGGATTGCTTTTTGAAGCAGTTTGTAACAGAACCTACAAGGGAAATAACCTACTTGACTTGGTTCTGGCAAGCAAGGAAACCCTTGTTAATAATTTAGAAATTACAGAGGAACTCGGCTCAAGCGACCACAAGTCAATTACCTTTAGCATTGAATGGATGTATGATAGTAGGGATAATTCAGTAATGGTCCCAGATTTTCGCTTAGCAGATTATAATGGACTTAGAGAACACTTATCAACTGTGGACTGGGGTGAAGAAGAGAGGTATCAATATGACAGTTTCCTTAACACTATACAGGCTGCCCAAAGAACATTTATCCCGTATAAAGAAATTAGATCAAGTAGAAATGACCCAAAATGGATGAATAATAGGCTCAAATATCTTTTAGGGCAGAAGAAAGGAATTTATAGGCGCATAAAAGAGGTGAGGATCATCTTATAAATCAGTATACTGACATTAAGAGGGACGTTAAAAAGGGAATAAGACAAGCTAAACGGGACTATGAAATTAAAGTTGCTAGGGATTCAAAAACTAACCCAAAAAGTTTTTTCCAGGTTTATAGAACAAAAGTTAGGGATAAGATAGGTCCCCTTAAAAATAACTTTGGGCATCTTACTGACAAGGAGAATGATATGTGCTCTATTTTTAATAATTATTTTCTCTCAGTTTTCACACAGGAAGACATTAATAATATCCCAGTAATTAATTTTTACAGAGGCCCAGAAGAAGATAAATTATGTAATATCACAGTCACTAGCGAAATGATTATGAAACAGCTGGACCGACTGAAACAAAATAAATCGCCGGGTCCTGATGAGCTTTTTGCAAGGGTTCTTAAGAATGCAAATGGAACTCTGTGAACCAATATCTAACATTTATAATTTATCTCTTCAAACAGGTGTAGTGTCTGATATGTGGAAGATGGCTAATGTAATTCCTATTTTTAAAGAGGGGACAAGTCACTACCGTCAAACTACCGCCCAATAAGCCTGACCTCAATTGTAGGCAAATTACTAGAGTCAATTATAGCTGATATTATTAGAAGCCATCTAGATAACCATAATTTGATTAATGATACCCAGCATGGATTCACGAGGGGCCGTTCCTGCCTATCTAATTTATTAACCTTCTTCAGTAAAGCTTTTGAGGCTGTTGATCACGATAAAGAATTCGATATTGTTTATTTAGACTTTAGTAAGGCTTTTGATAGAGTACCCACCAGAGACTGTTAAAGAAAGTGGCAGCTCATGGCATTGGGGAAAAGTGCTGTCATGGATCGAGTCATGGCTCACCAATAGGAAGCAGAGAGTGTGCATAAATGGGGTTAAATCCGAATGGGGACTTGTAACAAGTGGTGTTCCACAGGGATCAGTCTTAGGCCCATTGTTATTTATAATATATATCAATGACCTTGATGAGGGAATTACTAGTGATATGAGCAAATTCGCCGACGACACGAAGATAGGTAGGATAATTGATTCAAACATAGATGTCATAGAACTTCAGGAAGATTTAGACAAACTTAATTCGTGGTCAGAAAAGTGGCAGATGCAGTTCAATGTAGATAAATGCAAGGTTCTGAAGCTCGGGAGTGTCCATAACCCAAGCACTTATAAGTTAAATAACGTAGAACTTAGCCATACAGATTGCGAGAAGGACTTGGGGGTGATGGTAAGCAGCAACCTTAAACCAAGACAGCAATGCCTAAGCGTACGTAATAAGGCAAATAGATTACTGGGATTTATATCAAGAAGTGTTAGCAACAGTCCAGAGGTTATATTACAGCTTTATACATCATTAGTAAGGCCTCACCTAGATTACGCAGCTCAGTTCTGGTCTCCATATTACAGAATGGACATAAATTCGTTAGAAAACATTCAGCGTAGAATGACTAAATTAATACATAGCATTAGAAATCTTCCTTACGAAGAAAGATTGAAGACCCTAAAATTACATTCACTTGTAAGACGTAGAATGAGGGGAGACATGATCGAGGTATACAAGTGGAAAATGGGTATTAACAAAGGGGATATAAATAAGGTCTTGAGGATATCTCTCCAAGAGAGAACCCGCAATAATGGATTCAAGTTAGATAAGTTTAGATTTAGAAAGGATATAGGAAAGTATTGGTTTGGAAATAGGGTAGTTGATGAGTGCAACAGTCTGCCTAGTAGGGTTATTGAAGCTAGGACCTTGGGTAGTTTCAAATTTAGGTTGGATAAATTCATGAGTGAGAGGGGTTGGATTTGAGTGGGACTCGCGCATGAGTGGGTAGAATTGTCAAAGCTTATTTCTTGGGTAGCATTGAAAATTGGGTTGAGCAAATATTCTGTTAGTGGGACGGATTGTGAAGGACCTGCCTAGTATGGGCCAACAGGCCTGCTGCAGTGTTCCTCCTTTCTTATGTTCTTATGTTCTTATGAATGAAAGGTTCAGAGAACCGACGAGTTGGTATAGTGAAACCTGCATTGCTGGTTATGAGCTCGATTGTCCTAGTTGGATCCCTATGGAAGCTGTATCCAGGATGACTTAGGTTACTTTGATAGTACTTAAAACAAGAAGGATGACTGAAATGATTTACTGTATAAGGAATCTCCCGTATGAAGATAGATTTAGAGCCTTGAATCTCCACTCTCTGGAGAGACGTAGAATGAGGGAAGATATCATCGAGGTGTATAAGTGGATGATGAGCATAAACAAAGACGATATTAATAAAATACTGGGGATATCGAATCAGGTAAGAACGAGAAATAACGGATTTAAGTTAGATAAACTTAGATTTATGTTAAAAAGGTCACAAATGCAACAATGGAGAGTGAAACTTGCACAATAAAATGTCACATTAGTTGCATTTGTGTCCTTTACACAAATAATTCAAAAATATTATTACAAACTTAGATTTAGAAAGATATAGGTAAGTACTGGTTTTCAAACAGTTAGTGGATGTGTGGAACAGTTTTCGAGTAGGGCAATCGAGGCTAGGACCCTGGGTAGCTTTAAAGAAATGTGAACAAATATATGAATGGGAGGGGCTGGGTGTGATTGGTGTCGTGGGTATGGGAGTAAATTATTGGGTAGCTTTGAGTAGCGGTGGTTTTGATAAGGACTTGCCTTGTATGGGCTAGTAGGCCTTCTGCAGTGTTCTTCCATTCTTATGTTCGATCACCCTACTCGGAAGATTGTTCCACGCATAAGAACATAAGAACATAAGAAAGGAGGAACACTGCAGCAGGCCTGTTGGCCCATACTAGGCAGGTCCTTCACAATCCGTCCCACTAACAGAATATTTGCTCAACCCAATTTTCAATGCTACCCAAGAAATAAGCTTTGACAATTCTACCCACTCATGCGCGAGTCCCACTCAAATCCAACCCTCTCACTCATGAATTTATCCAACCTAAATTTGAAACTACCCAAGGTCCTAGCTTCAATAACCCTACTAGGCAGACTGTTCCACTCATCAACTACCCTATTTCCAAACCAATACTTTCCTATATCCTTTCTAAATCTAAACTTATCTAACTTGAATCCATTATTGCGGGTTCTCTTGGAGAGATATCCTCAACTCTGTTTGAAAACAAGTACTTACTTATGTCCTTCCTAAATCTTAATTCATATGACTTTAAATCCGTTATTCCTGTTTCTTACCTGATTCGATATCCTCAGTATTTTATTAACATCGCGTTTGTTTATGCCCATCATCCACTTATATACTTCGATGATATCTCCTATGATGTGTCTGGTGTGCTCTTTGTGGAGCTGAACCAAGATGTACTCAATTGAGCGACTCTAACTGCAGCTTAACATCCACCAAATTTCAGAACATAGTGCTGATGTTGTATAGACAAGGGTGTCAAGTAGCCAATACAGGGGCTGATAGGAGTGCTAAAGGGCGTTACAAAGGAGGTACAATGTTGGTGCAGGGTGTAACAGGGCAGGCACACGGAGTATTGGTTCCGACTAGTGTAAAGCCGCTTGTGCCCAAAATACCCCATGGGACCTGGTGCCATTAAGATCCCTGACTGGTTAACGTAGCCTACTCCTTGATTCAATTTATATTAACCTAGCGCTACCTTATTATAGGGACACGTGTAATATGGAAGTTAAAGTGATAAATTAGCATGGTAATAAAATAAGTGTAAGGGGCGGTAAACTGATGTGACAAGTAGTGAGTAGTGGCAGCTCAAGATGTTGCGCTTGCGTTGATCTGTTATTGCTGGGCTGCGCGTCCCCTCCATTATTTGGTGGCTCGCTTTTGTGGAGTGAGACGTGTGGTCACGGCCGGTGATAGTGTGACAGTGGAAGTCGTCATGACTAGACTCAACCTCTGATCCCGAAACAATTTCTTTTCCTCCTCTTCTGTGTCCAGTGTCTGTGAGGTGTGGTGATAGCTTGTCCTACCGGCACCATGGTTGAAAACAGAGCTAACTGCTCTCCCCGCTGGGGAATGCGTTTATTAGGTCTGAGTGTTTTAGTGCTTACCCTTTGCAGTCCGGTCTCTGCTACGGAAGGTAATGAAACTGAGGACATCTTTGGAAAATGTGTAGATGGTCTTATAATCCCGCTATGGTCACCACAAGAAAATCTAACTACTGGAGACCGCGTGGCTCGAGCTATCGTCTACTTCGTGGCGATGTGTGGCTTTTCATTGGTGTGTCCATCATAGCTGATCGTTTCATGGGTTCCATTGAAA
>WNWK01056778.1:0-10915 GCA_009830355.1 Cherax destructor
CAAATTTTTCAGCCCCTTGTTTATCTGAACTGGCACCCTCACCATGCCTTACAACACTGTGTATGCCAGTTCGCTTCTTAAATTTTTCGAACCAGCTTTTGCTTGCCTTAAATTCATCAACATCAACATCACTGGTTCCAGGCATTTTCTTGACAAGATCGGTATGCAACTGCCTTGCTTTTCACGTATGATGGATTGCACAACACTATCACCCGCTAGCAGTTTTTGGTTTATCCACAGCAACAACAATTTCTCCATATTTTCTATTGTTTGTGACCTCTGTTTCGTTATTGTATTCACCCTTTCGCAACATTAGCTTCAGTGATTGCTTTTCTTATACACAATGGAACCGATGGTTGTTGGGGCTTTGTATATCCTCGCGAGCCGGCAATACATACACCACTATCATATTTTTCTATTATTTCTTTCTTCAGTTCTATGGTGTTCCTCACTTTCTCTACCAAAGAAGTGGCACTAGGAGCTTTCTTTGGGCCCATGGTAGCTTATTTAGTAGTCACACACAATAATCAAGGCCCAAAAACAATGAATTGTTAATAAATGTTTTGTATAAACTCCTGGGGTGATGTTCACTCAAGCGAAACAATGCTAGACTGCGTGACAATGTGCGTGGTGGTGGCCTACGGCCTTGTATGTGCGCGGCACTGGTGGACAGGTTCCGGACCAAGCATGAAAACGAAGGGAATCACACGAAAACAGAGGTAAATTTTCCACGAAAAACTGCACGAAAACTGAAACACCCGAAAACAGAGATACACAAAAACGGAGGGACCACTGTACAGTGGACCCCCGAGTAACGAACACCCCGGAAATCGTAGAATATTGTAAGTGCTTGTGGAAGTATATTTTTGGGGGTCTGAAATAGACTAATCTACATGACATTATTCCTTAAGGGAGTAAATTCGTTCGGTAATGGCACTTGAGCAGGCTTCTGAAATTAAGTTTTTCTTACTGGGGTCCACTGTACACATATATAATGACTGGACACTTTCCATCAATTTCCCCTTAGTGCTTGAAGCTGTGTGTGTGTGGACATCTAAATTTGCTGAGTCAGGGTAAGGCAGCTGTCAAAATGACATATTATACCATTACTCACCACCTCACTGCCTGTCAGCCTGTCAACACAAAAGGGTTGCATGTCTTCTTCCCCACAACCTCCTTCCTAGCTTCCTTTCTTTCTTCATTCCTTCCTTCCTTCCTTTCTTACTAATTTCCTTCCTTCCTTTCTCGCATCTCTTCCTGCCTTCCTTCATTCAATCCTTTTTTCTTCCTTTCTTACTTCTTTTGTTCCTTCCTTCCTCTCATCTCTCCTTCCTTTCTTCTTTCCTTCCTTTCCTCCTTCCTTCCTTCCTTCCTTCCTCTCATCTCTTCTTTTCTTCCTTCCTTCCTTTCATCTCTTCTTTCCTTCCTTCCTTTCATCTCTTCTTTCCTTCCTCTCATCTCTTCCTTCCTTCCTTACTTTCTTTCTTTCTTCCTTCCTTCCTTCCTTCTGGCATCCTGGGCATTGCTTTCGGTCACAAACTCCTCAAAACCATGAAATTCATCTTCAGAGACACTTCCATCTGTGTTAGAGTTATCACTGGGGAAGAGAAGAGTCCCAGATTCGCCGGGAGTCAGATATTTCTTACCGCTAGGCATGCTGAACATGGACTACTGAAATGGCTTTCCACAGTGCACCACTGGCTGCCCGACTTTTTTATACTGCGTACACTGACCATTGAGACCCATTCTCTCACATGTGGGCCTACCAGCTTTCTCCCACTTGATTTGAGGCCGCTAGAATTTATGCGTATTAATATGTCAGAAACATTGGCTCGTAAGACGTATATATACGAGTGAAACAGTCAAAGGGTTAAATTATATTTTTCTTAATGTTTAGCGTTAAAATGCATAAAAAATTATATACAGTGGTACCTCGAGTTACGATGGTCCCCAAAATCGCCCTTTTATATAAGTTTATCTTTTTAAATGCTTTTGTAAGTATATTTTTGGGGGTGTAAAAGGACTAGTCTATTTTACATTATTCCTTATGGGGATAAATTCGTTTGGTAATGGCACTTGAACAGCATTCTCGAACGAAAAAATATCGTAACTCGAGGTACCACTGTATTGCCAAAAAAAGAAATAAATCGCGAATTTGTGGGGATTTCCATGAACAATTATTACTTAGGTTCTAAGGAAAAATCTGCGAATTACTGAAGCTGCGAATTCAGAACCACGAATTCACGGGGGTCCACTGTACTTCTAAAATTTAGATGAGTGTTGTGTTTGTCTTCATCTCTGACATTATATATTGAAAACTATTTTTGGTATCTGTACAACTGTTTACAAGGTTGATGATAGAAAACATCAAAAGGTACACTTTTACAAATTCTAATACAAATACAAATATTTATTTCATTGCTAGTTTACATAGGTTATGTTATTACAATCATAAATTGAAGTGCAAGGAGAGCCACTGGCATGCCATGGCATTAGGGCAGCTTAATCTAATGGCTTATAGACTATGAACATAATATTAAAAATGAGTGAGTTTGTCTTATTATATCGTTCAAATTACAATATGATGATAATTTTTTTTTTTTTTCAACAAGTCGGCCGTCTCCCACCGAGGCAGGGTGACCCAAAAGAAAATACTTTCATCATCATTATGATAATACATTGTTCAAATTACAGTATGATTATATTACATGTAACAAGTGTTTAGTAGGATGGTAATATAGTAGTAAAAATTGAAATTATTTTAAGGAAAATAACATTGAGCATTTTTGAGTAATTTACAGTATGAGTACAGTGGTACCTCGGTTAATGATGGTCCCCAAACTCGCCTTTTATGTAAGTTTACTTTTTAAATGCATTTGTAAGTTTATTTTTGGGGTCTAAAAGGACTAGTCTATTTTACATTATTCCTTTTTATTTTATTATTAACACATCGGCCGATTCCCACCAAGGCAGGGTGGCCCGAAAAAGAAAAACTTTCATCATCATTCACTCCATCACTGTCTTGCCAGAGGGGTGCTTTACACTACAGTTATAAAACTGCAACATTAACACCCCTCCTTCAGAGTGCAGACACTGTACTTCCCATCTCCAGGACTCAAGTCCGGCCTGCCGGTTTCCCTGAATCCCTTCATAAATGTTACTTTGCTCACACTCCAACAGCACGTCAAGTATTAAAAACCATTTGTCTCCATTCACTCCTATCAAATACGCACACACATGCTTGCTGGAAGTCCAAGCCCCTCGCACACAAAACCTCCTTTACCCCCTCCCTCCAGCATTTCCTAGGCCGACCCCTACCCCGCCTTCCCTCCACTACAGATTTATACACTCTCGAAGTCATTCTGTCTCGTTCCATTCTCTCTACATGTCCGAACCACCTCAACAACCCCTCCTCAGCTCTCTGGATAATAAATGGTTTCTATATATATGCATATATAATCACTGGACACTTCATAGAATTGCTATTAGCTTCTGGAAGCTGGTTGTTTTTTCTGGGTCGTCATTCCTTCCTTCCTACATTCCTTCCTACCTTCCTTCCTACCTTCCTTCTTTCCTACCTTCCTTCCTACCTTCCTTCTGCCTTCTTTCCTGCCTTCCTTCCTGCCTTCCTTCCTATCTTCCTTCCTACATGCCTTCCTACATTCCTTCCTTCCTACATTTCTACCTACCTACCTTCCTTCCTTTCATCTCGTCCTTCCTTCCTTCCTTTTATCTCCTCCTTCCTTCCTTTCTTCCTTCCTTCAAAATGTGATCTGTGTCTAGTGTTGTGGTCATGGGTCCTATTAAAGTTGGTGAGGAGAATTTTGAGCTGAGGGTTTATATTAGAATGTAGAGTTCTATGTATGTAGTAGGCACAAGAATAAGTGTGAATGTTCTTTATGGTGAGTAGTTTTAGGCTTTTGAATATTGTTGGAGTATGCTGTCTAGAGTGGGAATTTGTTATCATTCTGACTGCAGCCTTTTGCTGGGTTATGAGTGGTCTAAGGTGATTTATTGTTGTTGATCCCCATGCACAGATTCCATAGGTGAGATATGGGTAGATGAGTGAGTGATATAGTGCAAGGAGAGCTGATTGAGGCACATAGTAGCGTATCTTTAATAATATGCCTACTGTCTTTGAGATTTTCTTGGAAATTTGTTGTATGTGTGTTTGGAATTTAAGGCTACTGTCAAAGTGGATTCCTAGGAATTTTCCCTCTGTGAGTCTTGTGATGGGTGAACCATTGAGCGTTATGTTAAGTGGAACATGTGTGGCTCTGTTTCCAAACTGTATGAAGCAGGTCTTGTCAGTATTTAGAGTAAGTTTATTAGTCGTCATCCATGTTGAAACTTTCTGTAATTCGGCATTAACAGTATTGGCCAGTATGACTGGATATGGGTGAGAGAAGACATGCGTTGTGTCATCTGCAAATAATATGGGTCTGAGTAGTTGTGATGCATTCGGTAGGTCATTGATGTAAATGAGGAATAGGAGTGGACCCAGTACACTTCCTTGAGGGACTCCGACTGTAATTTGTTGTGTGGAAGAGTTTGCTCCATTTGTGTACACGTATTGGCTTCTGTTACTGAGGTATGACTTTAGGTAGTTGAGCGAGTATTGGAATGTATAGGCAGAGTGAGGACTGTAGGAGAGTTGCAGGTGTAGTATTATTTGAAGCTTTAGTGAACTTTTGAAAATAATTTATTTTTTTAACAAATCGGCCATATCCCACCAAGGCAGGGTGACCTAAAAAGAAAAACAAAAGTTTTTCTTTTGAAATTTAGTAATTTATACAGAAGGAGTTACTAGCCCCTTGCTCCCTTGAAAGTAAATAAAGGTATAAAAAATAAGGTTATTAATGTTTTCAGTGCCTCATTTGAGGGTGACATAGGGAGTGAGAAATTTTATGTTGTTTTTAAAGATTAAAGTATATCATCGGATACCTGGTATACCTCCCTTAATTGCACTAATGCGAATTAACCATATCTAGTTCATTTGTATTATCCACAGAAAACTAACACTCATGATACACTGGTGTTCACCTTATGCACAGAGATTATGCAAGCACCACAAAGCTCCTGGACAAAAGTACTTGTTCGTTGCCTTAACCATCTGCAGCTGACACCAGGGAACTTCACTACCTTGAGACAAGTTGGTGTGCTAGCTACTAAACTGTTAAAGGTGAGAGAATTGCTGATGAAATATTTGAGTTTGTTGTTGCTGTATCAAAGGTAAGGTTTATATACCTTAGACATGTGCAGTACTTGGAGCTTTTATTACGATATGTTTTGCACACCAGTAAATACGTATAGTAAAAGATAGTTGTAATGTAGGCTATAGATGTGGAGTACAATAATTTCACCTGA
This sequence comes from Cherax destructor, assembly GCA_009830355.1. Lineage (NCBI taxonomy): Eukaryota > Metazoa > Arthropoda > Malacostraca > Decapoda > Parastacidae > Cherax > Cherax destructor. Next base: position 5,368 of record WNWK01056778.1, read on the forward strand.
CAGCTGTTTCTTAGCAACCTCTCGTCAGCATAGTTAGGTAATATGAATTCATTGTATGTTCTACACCTCTGTGTAACATTAATAAGGCCTCACTTACCTAAAACAACTCGTTTTGGGTCTGTATATGCATACACATTCTTGAAAGACATAATGAGGGAGTAGATATGATTGAAGTGAACAGGTGAAAGACTGGTTTAAAACAAAGGCAATATAACTATTGTCCAAAAATATTTAATTATTTAACCCTTTGACTGTCGCAACCCCTAATCCTGAGTGCTCTCCTGTTGCAAAATTTAAAAAAAAAAATTATTTTTTTCTTATGAAATGATAGAGAATCTTTCCCTGATGGTAATGACACCAAAAGTATGAAATTTGATTGAAAACTTACGGAGTTACGCTCTCGCGAAGTTAGTGATCTCGGCGATATATACGCATCGGCAATTTCGCCGACTTTGAGCCCTATTTTCGGCCAATTCCATTGTTCCAGTTAACCAAACTCATAGCTATTTCTTTAGAACTCCATTTGTTCTATCGATTGAGTACAAGAAACCACCAATTTACCGATTTCAACTACCCAATAAAGTGGTCAGAAATTGGCAATTTGGCCAATTTCATGCAAAATAAAAAAGTTGTCAATTTCAAAATAGGGTCCAGAATAAACAATGCAGACATTCCTGGCACTAAAATAAGATGTTATCTGTTCATTAGTCACGTCTTTAGGCCCTCTTATATTACTCTTGCTTTCTATTTTGATTTTTATTCACACAAAAATAGAAGATTTACTGTTATGCAGACTATTGCATTATTGTAAAAATGGTATAAATAACATCAGTGCACTTGTGAAAGAATATTAGACTCGCCAGTTGATGTGTATTGGACGCGTGGCGTGATTTGTTTACTCCTGAACATTTGCAAAAATCGAACATTTCCCTACTTTGAGCTCAATTTCAAGGTCATTTTCATCTTGAAACTAAACAAAATCATCTATATTTCTGTAGTATGTCTTCCATTCTATCAAATGAGACCATAAAAAAGAGAATACAACAATAAATACTATACAAAAATACACCTCAAAGATGGCGATTTAATAAAAAAACGGTCAGAGTTTTTTCTCTCATTATGCACTGCGTGCTGCAGGATTTTTTTATACAGCGCACACTGACCACACAGACCCATTCTCTCATATGTGGGCCTACCAGCTTTCTCCCGCTTGATTTGAAGCCGCTAGAATTTGTGAGTATATATACGTCCGAAACAGTGGCTCGTAAGACGTATATATACGACTGAAACAGTCAAAGGGTTAAAACTTGGAACAGTAGATTCAAGTTAGCTACGTTCAGATTTAGAATTGATGTAGGAAAATACTGTTTTTGTAGTAGATTTGTAGAACAACCTCAAAGCAGTCATTGAATTAATACTTTAGGTAACTTTTAAAACAGGTTGGTGAAATATGAGTGAGAAAGATTTGTTTTGAGAACGGCCTTCTTAGCATGTGCCATTAGGCTTTCTGCAGTGCACACTCTTATGTTCTAGTGAGCAAAACTACTACTTCTTTCAACAAACCGGCCGTATCCCACCAAGGCAGGGTGGCCCAAAAGGAAAAACGAAAGTTTCTCCTTTTAAATTTAGTAATATATACAGGAGAAGGGGTTACTAGTCTTTTGCTCTTGGTATTTTAGTCGCCTCTTGCGACACGCATGGCTTACGGAGGAAGAATTATGTTCCACTTTCCCATGGAGATAAGTGGAAATAAACAAGAACGAGAACTAGCAGGAAAATAACAGGAAACCCAGAGGGGTGTGTGTATATATATGCTTATATATGCATGTGTAGTGTGACCTAAGTGTAAGTAGAAGTAGCAAGACGTACCTGAAATCTTGCATGTTTGTGAGACAGAAAAATGACACCAGCAATCCTTCTTCTCTCTTCTTTCAACAAACCGGCTGTATCCCACAAGGCAGGGTGGCCCAAAAAGAAAAACAAATTTTATCTTTTTAACTTTAGTAATGTATACAGGAGAAGGGGTTACTAGCCCCTTGCTCCACCAGCAATCCTACCATCATGTAAAACAGTTACAGGATTTGTTTCATACTCACTTGGCAGGGCAGTTGCTGTCTACCAACCTACTACCTAGATGAACAAATCTTATCCTTATAAAAGTTTCCAAGCATTGCATGTGTGTGTGAGCTGTATATTTGTCAGTATTATATAGCTTATGTGATATAGATAAGGTTTAGGTCTTTTCTTACTCTACCTACATTTTTTAAACCTCAATGAATTTTAAAAACCTTTAATCAACCCAAGTTTTCAAGCAATTTATTGTTAGAATATTAGTGAAGTTATTGTACAGTTTTGTCCTGGCTAAGTACCCACAACCATGTTTATAATTTTTAACTTTAACGATGGAAAAGTCATAGCTACTGAAATAATTGTTTTGACCAGTGAAGTGTTGGCTTGTGCAGTTTTTATATTTTATATGTTTTAAACTAATATATGTCCTATAATATACATAGATTTAAAAATGTTTAAATTTATTATTTTTGGCATTTTTTTCATAAATTTAGTTTAGAAATTGTGTTTGAATTATTGCCTCTAATTTAAGGAAGTGAAAGAGAAAGTCATGGTGAATGCCATTGAACGCTTCAATGCATCCATTCAGCATCTCTTAAAAGATGCCCCTGAACCCGACCCTGAGCCTGAACTTCAGGAAGAGAATAACAAAGATAAAACAGCATCAGGAGTACATGAATTGAATCATACACAAGGTGAGTTATGAGGTGCTTGTGTCCACAATAATACACAAGGTGAGTTATAAGGTGTTTGTGTCTACAAGAATACACAAGGTGAGTTATAAGCTGCTTTGTAAATCATGGTACGGGTGGGGGTTTGAACCCATGGCAAGTGAATCCTGACACAGGCCAGTGTGTTAACCACTTGGCCAGGTGTCTCTAATAAGATTTGAGGTGACTTGAGTTAGAGAGCACCAGAGCCACACTGGTGTGGGATTCATTTATAAAAACCTGCATTTGTGGTCACAGTGGTGGCCCATGCTAACCTCCCCATGGTGTATAGAAATATACCTAGTTGTATGAATCTTATTAGAGTCATCTGGCCTAGTTGTTAACACACTGGCCTGTGAGTGTCAGGACTCGCCAGGGGTTCAAACCTCACCCAGTCCTAACTTGTTTGCAATAGTGTTGTTACTTTAACAGAAATTTTTTTGTTGACAGCTTTGCTGGGACACTTTTTGCAGTAGCATACTCAGCAGAAGTACTTTCAACATTAAATTTTATATTGTACAACTGATTGAGCATTTTATAATTGCTAAACCATCCAGAAGTAAACAAACTCAGGCTTTATTTCTTGCTCTCACACTTTTATAGTATATTAGGGCTTTCTCCTGTATTATAAGTGCACTTAGTGTGGCATGATTCTTAGTTTTCTGCTCAGTTCACACATTTAATAACTACTAAGTCTTATTTAGCTGTATTGACCTGTTTGACATTCTTTTCAGCATTACATCCCTCTAGGGAGGTTCCTTGATGCTAATGAGGGGCCCTTGATCTAGGGAATTGGATCTGTGCTCCAGTTCCATGAATTAAGCCTGAATGCTTTCCATCCCCCATTCCTAGGTGCTGTATAATCCCTACGGATTACCATTCCCCCATGATAATAATTCAACACTACAATCTGTGTTATTCATGGCAAGCGCTCTTAGACTTGCCTCTCTGTTTAGAAGTAAACAAATTATTGACCCTAATAACAGAGGAATGGGTTGTCTCCACCACATATGTAGCACATCTATGTTTATCATCTCCATGTCTTCAAAATAGGCATAGTCTCTCACTTTAGCTGGTTTTTGCCCCTTCATTGTCACTAGTATTCTATACACAAGTAACCCTCACATAGGAGAGAGGAGCTTACAACGACGTTTCAGTCTGACTTGGACCATTTACAAAGTCACACTAACAAAAAGGAGAGGAGGGAGTATATATAGGCCAGTATATAGGGACGAGACAAGAGAGGTGGCAGGAAAGGAAGAAAAGTAGTGGTAGAGGTAATAGTAGTAGTAGTGGGGTCAGTGAAAGACTAAGAAAGAGGAGCACTGCAAGGGAGCTAGGGGCCCACAAAGGTACGAACAAGAATACAGAGGGGAAATAATAATAGTAATGGACCAAATACCCAAGGCAGAAGAAAGAAAACCCAAAGGAGAAAGAGGAAAGGGGAAGAGGGAGAAGGGGGAAAAAGGAATCAGGTTAAGTCATGGGTGTTCTGAAGTTTGGATCATTTTGCAATGTAGTGGGAAAGGAAGGCATCTACAGAGACAAAGCCAGGGCTAAGATTCATACAAGGAAAGTTGTGTATAAGGGAGGATTCAACTAGACGGCGACTGTGAAATTTAGATATAGGGTAGACAGTTTTAGCAGAAGACCAGTCAATAGGATGACTGTGATCTCTAACATGACAGAAAAGAGCATTGTTGGTGCGGCAAGCCTAACACTACTTTTGTGCTTCCTGAGTCTGTCAGAAAGAGAACAGCCAGTTTCTCTGTGCGGAGAGCAAGGAGAAAGAGGGAGATAAGAACACTTTTCCTCCCTCTATAGATTCTCTGGGTGTCTATTCTATTTCTTGTTCTTCTTGTCCTCTTCAGTACTTCGAAGAAACTGGCCATTCTCTTTCTGACAGACTCAGGAGCACAAAAATAGTGTTAGGCTTGCTGACACCAACAATGCTCTTTTCTGTCATGTTAGAGATCACAGTCATCCTATTGACTGGTCTCTGCAAACTGTCTACCAGCATTTTAGTTGCCTCTTCGACACATGTGCCTAACGGAGAAAGGATTCTTCTCCGCTTCCCCATGGAGAACAACTGTGTTGTGACAGTTTAAAAAAGATTCATTGTAGTTAATCAAAATCCGAGGAAACTATAAAATGAATAAAACATGACATTTATTTTTATGCTGTGTTGAAGTTTGATAAATTGAAGGCGAACCTGTGATGGTGGTAAAAATCACATAGTGCTAAATTGCTTTGACATTTTGATCATAAATTTGTTGTTTTCACTAAATATGTTTACATTACAGTCTTTAATATTTTTTTATGTGATATAAATGTGCATTTCAGGAGTAGTTGGTACTGTGTTGGTGCACTTATGGTGTGTACTGTGTTGGTGCTCTGGTAGTGTGTACTGTGTTGGTGCTCAGGTAGTGTGTACTGTGTTGGTGCTCTGGTGGTGTACTGTGTTGGTGCTCTGGTGGTGTGTACTGTGTTGGTGCTCTGGTGGTTTATACTGTGTTGGTGCTCTGGTGGTGTGTACTGTGGTGGTGCCTCGTAGTGTGTACAGTGGTGGTGCTCTGGTAGTGTGTACTGTGTTGGTGTTCTGGTAGTTTGTACTATGTTGGTGTTCTGGTAGTGTGTACTATGTTGGTGTTCTGGTAGTGTGACTGTGTTGGTGCTCTGGTATTGTGTACTGTGTTGGTGTTCGGTAGTGTGTACTGTGTTCATGCCTGGTAGGGGTACGTGTTGGTGCTCTGGGGTGTACTGTGTTG
>WNWK01056779.1:0-10915 GCA_009830355.1 Cherax destructor
CTCAGCAATCATGTATCAGAAATCTTCCCTATGAGGATAGACTGAGGGCCCTGAATCTGCACTCTCTAGGGGTTAGATTTGAGCGGGACTTGGAGGGTTGTGAAGGCTTGAGGGTTGTGAAGGTTGCTTGGGTGCCGCTGGGGATGGGATAAGAACATAAGAACATAAGAAAGGAGGAACACTGCAGCAGGCCTGTTGGCCCATACTAGGCAGGTCCTTCACAATCCGTCCCACTAACAGAATATTTGCTCAACCCAATCTTCAATGCTACCCAAGAAATAAGCTTTGACAATTCTACCCACTCATGCGCGAGTCCCACTCAAATCCAACCCCTCTCACTCATGAATTTATCCAACCTAAATTTGAAACTACCCAAGGTCCTAGCTTCAATAACCCTACTAGGCAGACATAAGAACATAAGAAAGGAGGAACACTGCAGCAGGCCTGTTGGCCTATACTAGGCAGGTCCTTCACAATCCGTCCCACTAACAGAATATTTGCTCAACCCAATTTTCAATGCTACCCAAGAAATAAGCTTTGACAATTCTACCCACTCATGTGCGAGTCCCACTCAAATCCAACCCCTCTCACTCATGAATTTACCCAACCTAAATTTGAAACTACCCAAGGTCTAGTTCAATAACCCTACTAGGCAGACTGTTCCACTCATCAACTACCCTATTTCCAAACCAATACTTTCCATATCCTTTCTAAATCTAAACTTATCTAACTTGAATCCATTATTGCGGGTTCTCTCTGGAGAGATATCCTCAAGACCTTATTTATATCCCCTTTGTTAATACCCATTTTCCACTTGTATACCTCGATCATGTCTCCCTCATTCTACGTCTTACAAGTGAATGTAATTTTAGGGTCTTCAATCTTTCTTCGTAAGGAAGATTTCTAATGCTATGTATTAATTTAGTCATTCTACGCTGAATGTTTTCTAACGAATTTATGTCCATTCTGTAATATGGAGACCAGAACTGAGCTGCGTAATCTAGGTGAGGCCTTACTAATGATGTATAAAGCTGTAATATAAACTCTGGACTTCTGTTGCTAACACTTCTTGATATAAATCCAGTAATCTATTTGCCTTATTACGTACGCTTAGGCATTGCTGTCTTGGTTTAAGGTTGCTGCTTACCATCACCCCCAAGTCCTTCTCGCAATCTGTATGGCTAAGTTCTACGTTATTTAACTTATAAGTGCTTGGGTTATGGACACTCCCGAGCTTCAGAACCCTGCATTTATCTACATTGAACTGCATCTGCCACTTTTCTGACCACGAATTAAGTTTGTCTAAATCTTCCTGAAGTTCTATGACATCTATGTTTGAATCAATTATCCTACCTATCTTCGTGTCGTCGGCGAATTTGCTCATATCACTAGTAATTCCCTCATCAAGGTCATTGATATATATTATAAATAACAATGGGCCTAAGACTGATCCCTGTGGAACACCACTTGTTACAAGTCCCCATTCGGATTTAACCCCATTTATGCACACTCTCTGCTTCCTATTGGTGAGCCATGACTCGATCCATGACAGCACTTTTCCCCCAATGCCATGAGCTGCCACTTTCTTTAATAGTCTCTGGTGCGTACTCTATCAAAAGCCTTACTAAAGTCTAAATAAACAATATCGAATTCTTTATCGTGATCAACAGCCTCAAAAGCTTTACTGAAGAAGGTTAATAAATTAGATAGGCAGGAACGGCCCCTCGTGAATCCATGCTGGGTATCATTAATCAAATTATGGTTATCTAGATGGCTTCTAATAATATCAGCTATAATTGACTCTAGTAATTTGCCTACAATTGAGGTCAGGCTTATTGGGCGGTAGTTTGACGGTAGTGACTTGTCCCCTGCTTTAAAAATAGGAATTACATTAGCCAACTTCCACATGATCGAGGTATACAAGTGGAAAATGGGTATTAACAAAGGGGATATAAATAAGGTCTTGAGGATATCTCTCCAAGAGAGAACCCGCAATAATGGATTCAAGTTAGATAAGTTTAGATTTAGAAAGGATATAGGAAAGTATTGGTTTGGAAATAGGGTAGTTGATGAGTGGAACAGTCTGCCTAGTAGGGTTATTGAAGCTAGGACCTTGGGTAGTTTCAAATTTAGGTTGGATAAATTCATGAGTGAGAGGGGTTGGATTTGAGTGGGACTCGCACATGAGTGGGTAGAATTGTCAAGCTTATTTCTTGGGTAGCATTGAAAATTGGGTTGAGCAAATATTCTGTTAGTGGGACGGATTGTGAAGGACCTGCCTAGTATAGGCCAACAGGCCTGCTGCAGTGTTCCTCCTTTCTTATGTTCTTATGTTCTTATATCAGACACTACACCTGTTTGAAGAGATAAATTAAAAATGTTAGATATTGGTTCACAGAGTTCCATTTGCATTCCTTAAGAACCCTTGCAAAAGCTCATCAGGACCCGGCGATTTATTTTGTTTCAGTCGGTCCAGCTGTTTCATAATCATTTCGCTAGTGACTGTGATATTACATAATTTATCTTCTTCTGGGCCTCTGTAAAAATTAATTACTGGGATATTATTAATGTCTTCCTGTGTGAAAACCGAGAGAAAATAATTATTAAAAATAGAGCACATATCATTCTCCTTGTCAGTAAGATGCCCAAAGTTATTTTTAAGGGGACCTATCTTATCCCTAACTTTTGTTCTATAAACCTGGAAAAACTTTTGGTTAGTTTTTGAATCCCTAGCAACTTTAATTTCATAGTCCCGTTTAGCTTTTCTTATTCCTTTTTAACGTCCCTCTTAATGTCAGTATACTGATTTATAAGATGACCCTCACCTCTTTTATGCGCCTATAAATTCCTTTCTTCTGCCCTAAAGATATTTGAGCCTATTATTCATCCATTTTGGGTCATTTCTACTTGATCTAATTTCTTTATACGGTATAAATGTTCTTTGGGCAGCCTGTATAGTGTTAAGAAAACTGTCATATTGATACCTCTCTTCTTCCACTCATCAACTACCCTATTTCCAAACCAATACTTCCTATATCCTTTCTAAATCTAAACTTATCTAACTTGAATCCATTATTGCGGGTTCTCTCTTGGAAGATATCCTCAAGACCTTATTTATATCCCCTTTGTTAATACCCATTTTCCACTTGTATACCTCGATCATGTCTCCCTCATTCTACGTCTTACAAGTGAATGTAATTTTAGGGTCTTCAATCTTTCTTCGTAAGGAAGATTTCTAATGCTATGTATTAATTTAGTCATTCTACGCTGAATGTTTTCTAACGAATTTATGTCCATTCTGTAATATGGAGACCAGAACTGAGCTGCGTAATCTAGGTGAGGCCTTACTAATGATGTATAAAGCTGTAATATAACCTCTGGACTTCTGTTGCTAACACTTCTTGATATAAATCCCAGTAATCTATTTGCCTTATTACGTACGCTTAGGCATTGCTGTCTTGGTTTAAGGTTGCTGCTTACCATCACCCCAAGTCCTTCTCGCAATCTGTATGGCTAAGTTCTACGTTATTTAACTTATAAGTGCTTGGGTTATGGACACTCCCGAGCTTCAGAACCTTGCATTTATCTACATTGAACTGCATCTGCCACTTTTCTGACCACGAATTAAGTTTGTCTAAATCTTCCTGAAGTTCTATGACATCTATGTTTGAATCAATTATCCTACCTATCTTCGTGTCGTCGGCGAATTTGCTCATATCACTAGTAATTCCCTCATCAAGGTCATTGATATATATTATAAATAACAATGGGCCTAAGACTGATCCCTGTGGAACACCACTTGTTACAAGTCCCCATTCGGATTTAACCCCATTTATGCACACTCTCTGCTTCCTATTGGTGAGCCATGACTCGATCCATGACAGCACTTTTCCCCCAATGCCATGAGCTGCCACTTTCTTTAACAGTCTCTGGTGCGGTACTCTATCAAAAGCCTTACTAAAGTCTAAATAAACTGGGATGGAGGATATTGTTAGCCGTCTGGACGACATCATGAGAGGTAATGGGAGCAATCCTATTATCTGTCTCAGTGCTGGAGGCAACGATGTTGGCAGACGTAGGAGTGAGGACCTGACTAGCAGGTTTAGGTCAGCAATAGACATAATTAGGAAGAAGGGTGGGAACCCTGTCATATGTGGTATTTTGCCAAGGAGAGGAGTTGGAAATGAATGGCTGTCCAGGGCAATTGGTGTCAATTGCTGGCTGGACAAATACTGTAAGGAAAATTCAGTAACATTCATTGATAACTGGGACCTCTTCCATGGCAGAAATGACATGTATGCCAGGGATGGGGTTCACTTATCCAGGTCTGGGGTGGGGGCACTGGCAACTGCAGTGGAGGGAGCTGTTAGGGCTTTAAACTAGAAATAGTTAGTGGTATGGGTTTTGGGGGGGAAACAGAGCAGTCCCAGTGTAGTAATATTATAAGTTGTAGGAGAACTAGTAATAGGCAGAATAAGGTGGATAGTGGAAAGCTAGTGACACTAGATGACAAGGACAGTAATAGGTATAGTGGAATAACAGAGATGAGCAGGAAGGGTAAAGAGAAAGGAGGGTCTCTAAATATATATTACACCAATAGTCGTAGTGCTAGGAATAAGATGGACGAGTTGAGATTAGTTGCAAGTACGGGTAATATTGATGTTTTTGCAATAACTGAGACATGGTTTAATATGAAAAATCGGGACTTGCCTGCCGAATGTCACATTCAGGGTTTTAAATTGTTCCAAGTAGACAGAAGTATCGGGAAAGGGGGTGGGGTGGCACTCTATGTCCGTGATCATTTAAATTGTTGCATAAAAACGGGTATAAAGTCTGAATTAACACATACAGAGTCTGTCTGGATAGAATTTTCAGAGGGTGTGAAAAATTGATTTTAGGCGTGATTTACCGTCCTCCAAACTTAGATAGGGAACAAGGGAGACTACTTTGGGAGGAAATTGTTAAGGCCACAAGACACGATAACGTAGTAATTCTAGGGGACTTTAACTTTAGTCAGATTGATTGGAATTTCATGACAGGGAATTTAGAATCTAACGACTTTTAGAAGTAGTTCAGGATTGCTTTTTGAAGCAGTTTGTAACAGAACCTACAAGGGAAATAACCTACTTGACTTGGTTCTGGCAAGCAAGGAAACCCTTGTTAATAATTTAGAAATTACAGAGGAACTCGGCTCAAGCGACCACAAGTCAATTACCTTTAGCATTGAATGGATGTATGATAGTAGGGATAATTCAGTAATGGTCCCAGATTTTCGCTTAGCAGATTATAATGGACTTAGAGAACACTTATCAACTGTGGACTGGGGTGAAGAAGAGAGGTATCAATATGACAGTTTTCTTAACACTATACAGGCTGCCCAAAGAACATTTATCCCATATAAAGAAATTAGATCAAGTAGAAATGACCCAAAATGGATGAATAATAGGCTCAAATATCTTTTAGGGCAGAAGAAAGGAATTTATAGGCGCATAAAAAGAGGTGAGGGTCATCTTATAAATCAGTATACTGACATTAAGAGGGACGTTAAAAGGGAATAAGAAAAGCTAAACGGGACTATGAAATTAAAGTTGCTAGGGATTCAAAACTAACCCAAAAAATTTTTCCAGGTTTATAGAACAAAAGTTAGGGATAAGATAGGTCCCCTTAAAAATAACTTTGGGCATCTTACTGACAAGGAGAATGATATGTGCTCTATTTTTAATAATTATTTTCTCTCGGTTTTCACACAGGAAGACATTAATAATATCCCAGTAATTAATTTTACAGAGGCCCAGAAGAAGATAAATTATGTAATATCACAGTCACTAGCGAAATGATTATGAAACAGCTGGACCGACTGAAACAAAATAAATCGCCGGGTCCTGATGAGCTTTTGCAAGGGTTCTTAAGGAATGCAAAATGGAACTCTGTGAACCAATATCTAACATTTTTAATTTATCTCTTCAAACAGGTGTAGTGTCTGATATGTGGAAGATGGCTAATGTAATTCCTATTTTTAAAGCAGGGGACAAGTCACTACCGTCAAACTACCGCCCAATAAGCCTGACCTCAATTGTAGGCAAATTACTAGAGTCAATTATAGCTGATATTATTAGAAGCCATCTAGATAACCATAATTTGATTAATGATACCCAGCATGGATTCACGAGGGCCGTTCCTGCCTATCTAATTTATTAACCTTCTTCAGTAAAGCTTTTGAGGCTGTTGATCACGATAAAGAATTCGATATTGTTTATTTAGACTTTAGTAAGGCTTTTGATAGAGTACCGCACCAGAGACTGTTAAAGAAAGTGGCAGCTCATGGCATTGGGGGAAAAGTGCTGTCATGGATCGAGTCATGGCTCACCAATAGGAAGCAGAGAGTGTGCATAAATGGGGTTAAATCCGAATGGGGACTTGTAACAAGTGGTGTTCCACAGGGATCAGTCTTAGGCCCATTGTTATTTATAATATATATCAATGACCTTGATGAGGGAATTACTAGTGATATGAGCAAATTCGCCGACGACACGAAGATAGGTAGGATAATTGATTCAAACATAGACGTCATAGAACTTCAGGAAGATTTAGACAAACTTAATTCGTGGTCAGAAAAGTGGCAGATGCAGTTCAATGTAGATAAATGCAAGGTTCTGAAGCTCGGGAGTGTCCATAACCCAAGCACTTATAAGTTAAATAACGTAGAACTTAGCCATACAGATTGCGAGAAGGACTTGGGGTGATGGTAAGCAGCAACCTTAAACCAAGACAGCAATGCCTAAGCGTACGTAATAAGGCAAATAGATTACTGGGATTTATATCAAGAAGTGTTAGCAACAGAAGTCCAGAGGTTATATTACAGCTTTATACATCATTAGTAAGGCCTCACCTAGATTACGCAGCTCAGTTCTGGTCTCCATATTACAGAATGGACATAAATTCGTTAGAAAACATTCAGCGTAGAATGACTAAATTAATACATAGCATTAGAAATCTTCCTTACGAAGAAAGATTGAAGACCCTAAAATTACATTCACTTGTAAGACGTAGAATGAGGGAGACATGATCGAGGTATACAAGTGGAAAATGGGTATTAACAAAGGGGATATAAATAAGGTCTTGAGGATATCTCTCCAAGAAAGAACCCGCAATAATGGATTCAAGTTAGATAAGTTTAGATTTAGAAAGGATATAGGAAAGTATTGGTTTGGAAATAGGGTAGTTGATGAGTGGAACAGTCTGCCTAGTAGGGTTATTGAAGCTAGGACCTTGGGTAGTTTCAAATTTAGGTTGGATAAATTCATGAGTGAGAGGGTTGGATTTGAGGGGACTGCGCATGAGTGGGTAGAATTGTCAAAGCTTATTTCTTGGGTAGCATTGAAAATTGGGTTGAGCAAATATTCTGTTAGTGGGACGGATTGTGAAGGACCTGCCTAGTATGGGCCAACAGGCCTGCTGCAGTGTTCCTCCTTTCTTATGTTCTTATGTTTTATCGTGATCAACAGCCTCAAAAGCTTTACTGAAGAAGGTTAATAAATTAGATAGGCAGGAACGGCCCTCGTGAATCCATGCTGGGTATCATTAATCAAATTATGGTTATCTAGATGGCTTCTAATAATATCAGCTATAATTGACTCTAGTAATTTGCCTACAATTGAGGTCAGGCTTATTGGGCGGTAGTTTGACGGTAGTAAACGGGCAAATATTTTTGTTGGTGGGTTGGTTTTGACATGGACCTGCCTAGTATGGGCCAGTAGGCCTGTTGCAGTGTTCCTCCTTTCTTATGTTCTTAAAATATTGGTTTGGAAATGGGGTAGTTGGTGAGTGGAACAGTCTGCCTAGTAGGGTCATTGAAGCTAGGACCTTGGGTAGTTTCAAATTTAGGTTGGATAAATTCATGAGCGAGAGGGGTTGGATTTGAGTGGGACTCGCACTTGAGTTAATAGAATCTTCAAAGCTTATTTCTTGGGTAGAATTGAAAATTAGGTTGGGCAATTATTCTGTTAGTGGGATGGATTGTGAAGGACCTGCCTAGTATGGGCCAACAGGCCTGCTGCAGTGTTCCTCCTTTCTTATGTTCTTATGTTCTTATATCCCGACTCTTGGTATTATACCATGTTTCAGTTATTGCAATGACATCAAAGTTCCCAGCACATGCTATCAAACGTAATTCGTTAATTTTATTTCTGGCGCTTCGACAGTTAGTATAAAATACATTGATATGTATCTTCTTGTGAACCTTTTTCAGCTTTTGTTTTACACAATTTCTGTTACTATCATTACCCTGTGTCACTCGATTACTGTTATTGTTATGATTTATGATATCAAAGCCTGAATCAATATTTTGGCCCTCATTATTTACCATTCCTAAACCCATACCTCTAACTAATCCTAGTTTAAAGCCCTAACAACATCCTCAACTGAGCTAGCGAGAAATCCTACACCTTCCCTGGATAAGTGAACCCCATCCCTGGCATACATGTCATTTCGGCCATAGAAGTGGTCCCAGTTGTCAATGAATGGGACTGCATTATCCTTACAGTGTTTGTCCAGCCAGCAATTTATACCAATCGCTCTGGACAGCCATTCATTTCCAACACACCTTCTTGGCAAAATGCCACATATAACAGGGCTCCCTCCCTTCTTCCTAATGATGTCTATTGCTGCCTTATACCTACTAACTAAATCCTCACTTCTACGCTTGGATACATCATTGCCTCCAGCACTGAGGCAGATAATAGGATTGATCCCATTACCATGCATGATGTTGTCAAGCCGGCTAACAATGTCTTTAGATTCTAAATTCCCAGTCAAAAAATTCCAATCAATTTGACTAAAGTTGAAGTCACCCAGAATAACTACGTTATCGTGCATTGTGGCCTTAACAATTTCCTCCCATAGTAGTCTCCCTTGGTCCCTATCTAAGTTTGGGGGACGGTATATCACACCTAAAATCAATTTTTCATGCCCCTCTGAAAATTCTATCCAGACAGTTTAATATGTTTATTATGCACCCCATACTCATCCTGTGGGCGGTAGTCAAAAGATTACAGAGGTACATAATGGGTCGAAGATCTGGAATTCACTACCTGAACCAGTAAAGGATCCCCTGACTACTTATAAATTTTGGACTTTGCTTAAAAATCATCTCATCTCTCAATACTAACCAAACCAACCATAAGATAAACATAAGATAAACATAAGATAAACATAAGAAAGGAGGAACACTGCAGCAGGCCTGTTGGCCCTTACTAGGCATGTCCTTCACAATCCATCCGACTAACAGAATATTTGCTCTACCTAATTTTCGATGCTGCCCAAGAAATAAGCTTTGATAATTCTATTTACTTCATGTGCAAGTCCCACTCAAATCCAACCCCTCTCACTCATAAGAACATAAGAAAGGAGGAACACTGCAGCAGGCCTGTTGGCCCATACTAGGCAGGTCCTTACACACACAACCCGCACGTATAAAAGAGAGGAGCTTACGACGACGTTTCGGCCCGACATAAGAACATAAGAAAGGAGGAACACTGCAGCAGGCCTGTTGGCCCATACTAGGCAGGTCCTTCACAATCCATCCCACTAACAGAATAATTGCCCAACCTAATTTTCAATTCTACCCAAGAAATAAGCTTTGAAGATTCTATTAACTCAAGTGCGAGTCCCACTCAAATCCAACCACTCTCACTCATGAATTTATCCAACCTAAATTTGAAACTACCCAAGGTCATAGCTTCAATGACATAAGAACATAAGAAAGGAGGAACACTGCAGCAGGCCTGTTGGCCCATACTAGGCAGGTCTTTCACAATCCGTCCCACTAACAGAATATTTGCTCAACCCAATTTTCAATGCTACCCAAGAAATAAGCTTTGACAATTCTACCCACTCATGCGCGAGTCCCACTCAAATCCAACCCCTCTCACTCATGAATTTATCCAACCTAAATTTGAAACTACTCAAGGTCCTAGCTTCAATAACCCTACTAGGCAGACTGTTCCACTCATCAACTACCCTATTTCCAAACCAATACTTTCCTATATCCTTACTAAATCTAAACTTATCTAACTTGAATCCATTATTGCGGGTTCTCTCTGGAGAGATATCCTCAAGACCTTATTTATATCTCCTTTGTTAATACCATTTTCCACTTGTATACCTCGATCATGTCTCCCCTCATTCTACGTCTTACAAGTGAATGTAATTTTAGGGTCTTCAATCTTTCTTCGTAAGGAAGATTTCTAATGCTATGTATTAATTTAGTCATTCTACGCTGAATGTTTTCTAACGAATTTATGTCCATTCTGTAATATGGAGACCAGAACTGAGCTGCGTAATCTAGGTGAGGCCTTACTAATGATGTATAAAGCTGTAATATAACCTCTGGACCTCGATCATGTCTTCCCTCATTCTTCGTCTTACAAGTAAATGTAATTTAAGGGTCTTCAATCTTTCTTCATACGGAAGATTTCATTCAGCGTAGAATGACTAAATTAATACATAGCATTAGAAATCTTACTTACGAAGAAAGATTGAAGACCTTAATTACATTCACTTGTAAGACGTAGAATGAGGAACATGATCGAGGTATACAAGTGGAAAATAAGTATTAACAAAGAGGATAAAAAAACATAAGAACATAAGAAAGGAGGAACACTGCAGCAGGCCTGTTGGCCCATACTAGGCAGGTCCTTCACAATCCATCCCACTAACAGAATAATTGCCCAACTTAATTTTCAATTCTACCCAAGAAATAAGCTTTGCAGATTCTATTAACTCAAGTGCGAGTCCCACTTAAATCCAACCCCTCTCACTCATGTATTTATAAGAACATAAGAACATAAGAAAGGAGGAACACTGCAGCAGGCCTGTTGGCCCATACTAGGCAGGTCCTTACAATCCGTCCCACTAA
>WNWK01056780.1:0-10915 GCA_009830355.1 Cherax destructor
CCCGTTGGCAACAACGCTGGTCTGACCTGCTGAATAACAAACTTCATTCTATTAAACCGGTTATATGTTTCTGGCCTTCTTGTCACCAATGTCAAGGTTGGGAGACTACACTCTCCCGTCTTCGCATCGGCCACACTCGTCTTATTCACAGGTATCTCATGGAGAGGCTCCCTGCCCCTCTCTGTGAGCATTGTCAGGTTCCAGTGTCTGTTCGACATAGTCTGTTGGACTGCCCCCACTATCAACGAGCACGCAGAATTTACCTCCAATGGCGTCTTTGCTCTGCAGCCCTTTCTTTACCTTCCCTTCTTGCAGATGGACCCTCCTTTAATCCTGACACTCTCGTTGACTTTTTGACAGAAACTGACTTACTACACAAACTCTGAAGATTATACCTCTAGCACCTCCCTCAGTCCCTTCTACCTTGATCTCTTGCTACCCTCTATCCCTGCACTTTCCACCATCCTGCTGCACTCCATACCCTACTAATCATCCATCTCTCTCTTACAACCCTTTTTCCCTGCATCCTGCAATACCCTGCAGCGCTGTATAATCCCTGTGGTTTAGCGCTTCTATTTTATTATTATAATAATAATAATAATGGCTCAATAATGAAATTTAGATGTAGACTTAACGCTGACTTCTTCATAAACTATGAAGTAAGAATGCCTGCTGATGGAATGGAACCTGGACCTGATACAGTATACAAAATGCATGTTCAAAAACTAATGGGACAATCAAATTGTACTGAATATATTGTAAACCATCCATTCTAAATAAAATGAAGAATAAAAATAAACACATCTTTTCATCATTCCTCTTACTCCCACCAACCATACCTCAAATCATCAAACTTAAAGTGCACACGTCCACCCTCACATCACCCGAAGGGGGATTCTCAACGTCTTACATCACGAATTTTTGCGAAGCGCTTTGCAAGAAGTCTACACAAGCACGCAGAATTTACCTCCACCGGCTTCTTCGCTCTGCGGCCCTTTCTTTACCTTCCCTTCTTGCTGATGGTCCCTCATTTAATCCTGACTCTCTCATTGACTATGACAGCAACTGACTTACTACACAAACTCTGAGGTTTATGCCTCTAGCACTCCTCTCAGTCCCTTCTACCTCAATCTCTTGCTATACTCTATCCTTGCACTATCCACTACCCTGCTACACTCCATACCCTACTAATCATCCCTCTCCCTCTTACAATCCATTTTCCTTGCATCCTACTTTACCCTGCAGCGCTGTATGAACCCTGTGGTTTAGCGGTTCTTTTTTATTATAATAATACAAAATCTGGGGGTCCACTGTATTGGGACTGTGCTTTTTGAGGTCTTGTGATTCATGGCCCCAAATAAGAATAGCAATGAAAAAATCTAAAAGGAAAGTTTTAAGAACCACCACTGAACTAAAAAAGAAACTTCAAAAACACAAAAATGGAATACGTCTTGTTGACCATAGCTAAGTAATATGGTATGTCAACATCTACCATATTTCCTATTATAAAAATGAAGATGCATAAAAAGTGCTAATGAGGCAACAGGTTAAAATTCTCGCAGGGTTCATATAGGATTTCTTGCTTATACATGTTACTTTACAAGTTTAATTAACCAATATTCTGACTTAAAAATGGTTTGTGAAAAGTAACTTTCAAGGTCTGAAACAAATTAAATCAGTTTACATTAGCCTCTTCTCACTTATTGATGTACACATTTACCAACTATTTGGACTTGAGCTCTCCAACCAGAATGCAAACTTAAATAATGTATATTAGAGCTGATTTCCTCTATTCTGTTTATTACAGTGTATGGTACACTACTGTATAAACATTAAAAATATACTAAAAATGTTATAAATGGTGAAAGTGACTTGGAAAAATACCTGAAGATGGCCACCTCTTCCACAGTCACCCCTGTCTCTAATTCTTCTGCTCTTGTTGCCACCTCCCTAGTTAAGAACAATAATAAATTGGTTGAACTAGGCATAAGAATTAACTGGGCGTCTACACTGCACATTAAATTGTTTGCAATCCTAATGGCACTAAAGCTAACTTATGACACTGAGCTTGACTCTATCATCATTACTGATTCTATGTCATCACTGAAGGCTCTTGACTCGTATAATGACTCACAGTATGCTCATTGGAGAAGCCAGGTATAGATACTCAAAAATCTGGGACAAAGGAATTTATGTACAATTGCTATGGATCCCATCACACATTGGATTACTCCTTCCTTCATGATAAAGTTGATGTGTTAGCCAAGAAGAGTACCCAGAAGGAGAATGTAGAATATAACTTTGGTATATTTGTGTCTAGCATTAGGAATAATACGAGAGAAATAAATAATGAAAATGATTGCTATAGGAATGCAGTTAGAAGCCTGAGTAGATCTATAACCCACTATGATAACATGAACATAGATAAACATGTTTATGGAGCAACTTGCAATGTGAACAGACTGATGTTGTAGTGGCCAGGCTTAGGCTTGGCTACAAGTACTTCTGGCAGTTTGGGAGACACCCAGATGATGATCAAACTAAATGCAAATTATGGGATCAGGCATATGGTCACTGTCTTGAACACTATGTGCTTAATTGTCCACATATTGAGGAATACAGAGATAGACAGTATAATAACCTATGTGACATGTCAAGATATCTTATTAATGAAAATAAGATACCAGTTATACTAAGCAAATTGCTGTCCTTGTAACAGATAAGTGAACTGTAGATATAAATCCAAATGTACAATTGTTAACCCTTTTGGGGCCTAGTTCCTAGGCCTTTTGTGTATCCATATGCTCTTGCGCTACTGTCCACAGGGTGGATATGAGGTGCACAATAAACTAGCCACACAGGTGGCAAAATCTGAAATCTAAATCTAATTCTTTTGCTGTCCTAGACTCAGAGGTCCCCACCTCATTCTGTTTTCTCCTCTTCCTCTTTCTCCAAAGTTTCTGTGTCTACTAAACCTCGTACAACACCTACTCCCCATCGCCCGTCTCCATCTGAAGTTCAAAACATCCCAGTTGTTAAAATCTTCTTTCACCCCTCCTTCCTTTCTGCAACCTGCTCATTTTTTCTTCCCAGTCTCTGTACCCGGTTCTTCACCCCCAACTGGTTCTGTTATGAGTGTGGAGGTTCATCCTCCTCGTACAGTTCCTTCTTTCCCTGTCCTCTCCCAAGTTTCTCTCTCTTCTGTCCCCTCCCAGGTCGCTTCCTCTCCTGTCCTCTCCCAGCCTCCTCCAGTTCCCTCTACCCTTTTGTCCCCCTCTACTTTGGTACAGTCCATTGGCACCCCGATATTTACTCACCCTCGTTCCATCTCCACTAATGTACCACATACAATGTCCTTGACCTCTGAAACATCTTGAAGCTATATCAGTATATATTGAGGAGACTAGACCTTTGACGGACATCGATCCCCCTCCGGTTCCTCCTCTTCACTCCTCTTCGTCTACACAACTCCTTTATTCGCTGCTTAAAAGTTCTCTGCTGACTCCACATGTGTACTTTTCTAACCCTACTACTCCGTGAATACCTCTGCCTTCAGATTTCTTGTATCTTGCTCTTCGTAAATAATGGCTTGTTTACAGTGGAATATCCGCGGCCTCAGAGGTAACCAGGGTGAGCTTCAAGTGTTGCTCTCCCAGTTTTCTCGTTAGTGTTTGTTTACAAGAACCCAAATTACACTTCGCTGTTATTCATCCCATCTCGGTCTATGATTTATTATATTCATTGGATCCTTTGTCTGATGGAACCTTTAATGAAAGTGCACTTCTTATACACAATGATATTCCATACCGTCAGCTCCTTGTTCATACTTCACTGCATTACACTGCAGCCCGTATCCACTTGAATAAGTGGCATACAATCTGTTCTTTGTATCTCTCTCCTTCTT
Organism: Cherax destructor; assembly: GCA_009830355.1. Taxonomy (NCBI): domain Eukaryota; kingdom Metazoa; phylum Arthropoda; class Malacostraca; order Decapoda; family Parastacidae; genus Cherax; species Cherax destructor. The sequence continues at coordinate 3,905 of WNWK01056780.1, forward strand.
GGGCATTGTCTATCCCAGATGTTGCTTTTCTGGTTTCTTCCTTACCTCCACCACTTCTGTTACTTGGCGATTTTAATGCCCACCATTTTCTCCAAAGCCTCCAACTGAATGCCACTCTCGTGGCATTCAGTTGGAGGGTTTTCATGCTCCTGTCTCCCTCCATGTTTTAAAAATGAGTACTCCCACCCATTTTGATCCTCGTGCTCATTCTCTCTTGCATCAATCTCTCGGTCTGTTCTTCCTCAACTGTACTAGACTTCACCTGATCTATTCTCCCGGACTTGCATGACAGTGATCATTTTCCAATCATCCTTACTTCTATGTATTCGCCACCTCCTCGTAGCCCACTGGCAATTTCACGGGGCGAATTGGGACCTTTACCTGCGTCTTAATGCTTTTCATGAGGTTCCGTCCACATCCTGCATTGATGAGATTTTACACCTCTTCTCGACCTCAGTCTTAACCACAGCCATGATTCACAGCTTTTTTTCATTCTATACCCCAAACCTCGGGCAAGCAATCTCAGAAGTGCGTGCCTTGGTGGTCTCCTGCTTTTGCTCCATCAGAACATTTGAAATGTGCTGCGTGGGGCAGGTACCAGTACAACAGAACCACAGAAAGACTCCTTGATTTTAAGCAGGAGAGCGGTCACTCACCATGTCATCCGTGCCGCTAAACGCACTTTCTGGCGGGATTGTTTCTACCATCACTTGGCTTCCTCTATGATTCAGTTTGGAAAAAAAGTATGGAAACTGAGTGGTAAATACTCCCCCGACTCTGCTCCTATTCTTCGGGTTGCCGGTGTCAAAATAGCAAACCCTCTAGACGTTACCACCGATATTGGTAATCTGGTCCGTATTTCTCAGGGGCTTCATCTATGCCCCTCGTATCTTTTCTCAAAGTCTGCCAGAGAGTTAGAGCCCTTAGACTTTTCTTCTATCAGAGAAGAATCTTATAATGTGCCTTTTACACTTCTGGAACTGGAGGCAACACTCTGCTTGCTGATCATCGGCAGCTGGGTCTGACGGCATTCATATTCCTATGCTACAGCATTTACATCAGTCAGCCCTTGCAGTCCTCTTAACACTATTTAATCTTATTTGGTCACAAGGAGTTCTTCCCCAGCTGTGGAAATCTACCATTGTTCTACATTCTCGCAAACCAGGTACTTCGGGACATGATGCCTCCTACTACCGTGCCATTGAAAGGTGATGGACTTTTGATGTGGAATTTAGAGACACACAATTGTCTTTCCACTCATCAATATGGCTTCGTAAAGCCGTTCTACCATTGACCCCTCACTACACTTGGATACATATGTTCGTAATGCCTTTGCCAGTAACCACTCAGTTATCACCATCTTTTTTGACCTTGAGAAGTATTGCGACCCCAGAATGGGGCCCAATGTTCATATATACAGTCAACCCTCCATTTTCGTGTATCTCTGTTTTCGTGTTTCAGTTTTCGTGCAGTTTTTCGGGAAATTTTACCTCCGTTTTGGTGATTACCTCCGTTTTCGTTCTTGGTATGGAACCTGTCCCCAGTGCCCCACACATAGAAAGCCCGCTAGATCGCAACCCACACACATTGTCACTTAGTGTAGCATTGTTTATGCTTGAGTGAACATCATCCCAGGAGTTCATACAAAACATTTATTAACACTTCATTGTTTTTGGCCCTTGAATATTGTGTGACTACTAAATAAGCTACCATGGGCCCAAAGAAAGCTCCTAGTGCCAGTCCTTTGGTAAAGAAGTGAGAAACACAATGGAATTTAAGAGTGTAGCAGGCATGCAGGGAGTGTAGCAGGTAAGCAGGGAGTGTACCTGGAGTCTACCTGGAGAGAATTCCAGGGGTCAACGCCCCCGCGGCCCGGTCTGTGAGCAGGCCTCCTGTTATACCAGAGCCTGATCAACCATGCTGTTACTACTGGCCGCATGCAGTCCAACGTACGAACCACAGCCCGGCTGATCAGGTACCGACTTGAGGTGCCTGTCCAGTGCCTGCTTTAAGACAGCCAGGGGTTTGTTGGTAATCCCCTGATGTATGCTGGGAGGCAGTTGAACAATCTTGGGCCCCTGACACTTATTGTGTTGTCCCTCAACGTGCTAGTGGCACCCCTGCTCTTCATTGGGGGGATGTTACATCACCTGCCGAGTCTTTTGCTTTCGTAGGGAGTGATTTTTGTGTGCAAGTTTGGTACTAAGCCCTCGAGAATTTTCGAGTGTATATAATAATGTATCTCTCCCGCCTGCATTCTAGAGAGTACAGGTTTAGGAACTTCAAGCATTCCCAGTAGTTGAGGTGGTTTATCACACTTATGCGTGCTGTGAAGGTTCTCTGCACATTTTCAAGGTAGCAATTTCACCGCCTTGAAAGGTGCAGTTAGTGTGCAGCAATATTCCAGCCTAGATAGAACAAGCGATCTGTAAAGTGTCAACATGGGCTTGGCATTCCTGGTTTTGAAGGTCTCATTATCCATCCTGTCATTTTTCGAGCAGATGCAATTGCTACTTTGTTATGGTCCTTGAAGGTGAGATCCTCTGACATGATCACTCCCAGGTCTTTGACATTAGTTTTTCACTCTATTGTGTGGTTGGAATTAGTTTTGTACTCCGATGAGATTTTAATTTCTTCACGTTTTCCGTATCTGAGTAATTGAAATTTCTCATCATTGAACTTCATATTGTTTTCTGCAGCCCATTTAAAGATTTGGTTTATGTCTGCTTGGAGTCTTGCAGTGTCTTCAATGGTGGACACTGTCATACAGATTCGGGTGTCATCTGCAAAGGAAGACACAGCACTGTGGCTTATATCCCTGTCAATGTCTGATATGAGGATGAGGAATAGGATGAGAGCAAGTACTGTGCCTTGTGGAACAGAGCTTTTCACAGTAGCTGCCTCAGACTTTACTCTGTTGACTACTACTCTTTGTGTTCTACATGTTAGGAAATTATAGATCCATCTACCAACTTTTCCTGTTATTCCTTTATCACGCATTTTGTGTGCTATTACACCATGGTCACACTTGTCAAAGGCTTTTGCAAAATCTGTGTATATAACATCTGCATTCTGTTTATCTTCTAGAGCATCCAGGACCTTGTCGTAGTGTTCCAGTAGTTGGGACAGACAGGAGCGGCCTGCTCTAAACCCATGCTGTCCTGGGTTGTGCAATTGATGGGTATCAAGATGAGTGGCGATCTTGCTTCTTAGAACCCTTTCAAAGATTTTTATGATATGGGATGTTAGCGCAATTGGTCTGTAGTTCTTTGCTATTGCTTTACTGCCCCCTTTGTGGAGCGGGGCTATGTCTGTTGTTTTTAGTAGCTGCGGGACGATCCCAGTGTCCATGCTCCCTTTCCATAGGATGTTAAAAGCATGTGATAGGGGCTTCTTGCAGTTCTTGATGAACACGGAGTTCCATGAGTCTGGGCCTGGAGCGGAGTGCATGGGCTTGTCATTTATTGCCTTTTCGAAGTCATTTGGCATCGTGGTGATGTCAGAAAGGCATGCGTCTGTCAAGTTCTGTGGCACTCTCATAAAAAAATCATTTAGGTTTTCGATTTTCAATCTGGTTAGTGGCTTGCTAAAAACTGAGTCATACTGGGATTTAAGTAACTCACTCATTTCCTTGCTGTCATCTGTGTAGGACCCATCCCGTTTAAGTAGGGGCCCAATACTGGTTGTTGTTCTCGACTTTGATTTTGCATAGGAAAAGAAATACTTAGGGTTTCTTTCAATTTCATTTATGGCTTTTAGTTCTTCACGTGTCTCTTGATTCCTGTAAGATTCCTTTAGTTTTAATTCGATGTTTGCTATTTCTCTGACTAGTGTCTCCCTACGTATTTCAGAGATATTGGCCTCCTGTAGCCGCTCCGTTATTCTTTGCCTTCGCCTTTATAGGGAGCGCTTCTCTCTTTCTAGTTTGCATCTTCTCCTCCTTTTCTTAAGGGAATTTGCCTTGAGCAAACCTCAAGTACCACAGAGTTAATTTGTTCTAGACATAGGTTGGGATCCGTGATGCTTAGGCAATCTTCCCAGTTTATATCATTTAGGACTTAGTTTACTTGGTCCCACCTTATGTTTTTGTTATTGAAGTTGAATTTGGAGAAAGCCCCCTCGCAGCTGATCACATTTTGTTGATCTGGGGCTCCCCGCATGCATGTCTGGACCTCTATTATGTTGTGATCTGAGTATATTGTTTTTTATATGATGACATTTGTATCAGATCATCATTGTTGCTGAAGATGAGGTCCAGCATATTCTCTAATCTTGTGGGCTCTACTATTTGCTGGTTTAAGGTGAACTTGGTGCAGAGATTTAAAGTTCATGCATATGTTAATTTTCATCTGAGCTGCCTCCTGGTGTTATCTCTGCTACCACATTGTTTGCAATGCTCCTCCATTTTAGGTGCCTTAGGTTGAAATCCCCCAGTAGCAAGATGTTGGGGCAGGAGCTGGAAGATTTTCCAGACAGTGGTCAATTTTCAGAAGCTGTTCCTGGAATTGTTGGGACGTTGCATCCGGGGGCTTGTAGACAACCGCGATGACCAGGTTTTGATTCTCGACCTTTATTGCTAATATTGTACTTCAAAAACATCATTTGAGGCATTTAGTAGTTCTGAACATATAAGTGACTCTGTGATATACAGGCCAACCCCCCCCCTTTTGCCTGTTCACTCTGTCACACCTTTATAGGTTGTAGCCCGGGATCCATATTTCATTGTCCAAGTGATTTTTATGGGGTTTTGTAAAAAGCCCAAACATAGCATTTGACTCTGTAACAGTCCAGGAAGGTACCTTGTTGTTTGTTGCGGCTTTGACCCTGTTTTTTAACAAAGATGAAGGGGAATTGGTTGGGTTTTGGTGGTAGGGGGGGTTTTTTCCTGGCTCTAATATCTGTTGTAATGGGGGGGGGCCCGCGGGATTCCACCCAGAAATGATTGCAGTTGGTAAAAAAATTTTCCCCTTTTTTTCCTCCCAGTTTTTTTCCCTTTCCCTGGCAAAAAAAAACCCCCCCTCCCGAGTGGCTGTGGCTACCCGATTTTGCCATGGTCTGGATGTTCTGTGTCCCCCGTACCCTTTTTTAGGTGGTATGCCTGAATATAAGTTATACACTGTCTTTCCTAAATTTGATTGGGGGACTTTCAGGGGGGAAAAAACCCGGGGGAGGTTGCATTTGCCTTTTTCATGGGGGAACGGTTTTTTGGGGTGTAAATTTGGGGCATGTCCCATCTGTTTAGATTTTCCATCCTGAATACCAAGTGCAAATATTCACATGGCCTTTTTTTTGCCTGGTTTTTTTTCCTGTTTCCCTTGGGGTTTTTTTCCTGTCTTGTTTTTTTTTGTAAAATGGGGCCCTTTAACTTTTCCCTTTTATTTTCAGTTTCCCCCTTGGGCCCCCCTTGTTTACTATCTACCTTTGGGGTTTTGGGGGGTTTAACCCCCCCCACTTTTTTTTGGTTGCCCTTTCTCCCCACCTTTTTTTTCCCCCCCTCCATTTTTTTTTTTTAAATTTTAAAAAGCTGTTTTATTCCCATTTTTATTTCTCCCAAAAATTTTTTTTAAAAAATTTAATTCTAACAGGGGGAAAAATTTACCCAAAGTTATGAATTTTTTGAAAAATTTCTTTGTTGTTTGTTCCCGGGGGTTTCAAATTTTGTGGTTGTTTCGTTTTCCCCAAAAGGCCTTTTGGGGGGGGGTAAAGGAGGTTAGGGTCTGGGTTGGCCTTTTTGGTCTTCCCCCAGACCAACCCCAAACCCCCCAATCCCCCCCCCTTTTCCCCCCTTTCCCCCACCCCCCCTTTTTCCCTTTCCTCCCCCTCCTCCCCCCCCTTTTTCCCCTTCCCATTTTCCCTGGGACTTTCCCGGGCTTCTATTCCCAGGGGGGGGAAGGGGGTTTTGTCCTCCCTTCCCCTTGGGTCCTTGGGGGGTGTTCCCTGGAATCTGGGTCGCCTGGGATGCCCCCATCCCTCCCGGCCCCCGGGGGGGGAAAAAGGGTTTTTTGGGGAGGGGTGTTTTCGGGGGCCATTTGGTTCGGGGGGGGGAAAAACGGTGTTTTGGGGGGGTTCCGGGGCCCCCTTTTTTGTCCGGGTGGCTCGGTGGATGGGGAGGTTTACCCCCTTTTTTGGGGTTTTCTGGCAAAAGGGGTAGGGTATGGGGGTTCCATCAGCATCTACTCCCGGGGGGTTGAGGCCCTTTTGGGGGATTTGCCCCCTTTCCCCTTCCCCCAGGACCCATTCCTCCCGTTTCCCTTTTTTTTTTTTTTTTTTTTTTTTTTTTTTTTTCTTCTTTCTTTTTTTTTTTTAAAAAAAAAAGAAAAAATAACCTTAAATGGTGCCCCAAACCTGAACCCCCCCCGGGCCCCCCTGGGGACCGCACCCGCTGACCCTCCTGTTAAGGATATTTTGGGCCCCACCCCCCCTAGGCCGGTTTGGGGTTGTCACCTGCTTCAGGCCGGGCCCACCCCCCGCGCCCACCTTCCCCTACCTTGTTTCCCTTCTCCTCGGCTCGGGAATTTTTTTCCCCCCCGTCTCCCTGGACCACCCCCCCCCAAAAACGACCAACCCCCACATGACGATTACACTCCCCCTTTCGTTCCCCAAAAACGACCACTCGTCCCACTCCTTAAACTCTCTGTTTCAAACCACCAATGGAAAAGTTTTTTTTTGTCCCTTCTCCTAATACCATCTTTCAGACCATAGTATTGGTAAGGGTCCCCATTTTCAAAAATTCACACGCTCTCAAAGGGGGCCTCCATCATCACGGTCCCCAATGCTGGCCCCAATTTTGGATCTTTCTTTTCGACCATTGACAATACACCTGTTACTATTGACAAACACCATTCCCCCCAAATTTTTTTGGGGTTTGCCCCTTTTTCCCCCCCCATTGTCCAAGGAATTTAACATTTGGGGATGACATTTTTAGCAGCTTGAGCTCCAAAAACCCCCATCCTTTTAAAACACTTTGCCTCCCCCCCCAAAAGCGAAGCGTTATCCTTTTAATATAGCTCG
>WNWK01056781.1:0-10914 GCA_009830355.1 Cherax destructor
TGTATATAATAATGTATCCCCCCCGCCTGCGTTCTAATTTTCCGGGTTTAGGAACTTAAAGCGTTCCCAGTAATTGGGGGGGTTTTTTATCCATTTCGTCCCGGTGAAGGTTCTCTGCACATTTTCAAGGTCAGCAATTTCCCCCGCCTTGAAAGGTGCATTTGGGTGTGCACAATTTTCCCAGCCTAGATAGAACAAGCGACCTAAAAAGTGTCAACATGGGCTTGGCATCCTTTTTTTGAAGGTTCTCATTATCCATCCTGTCTTTTTCTAGCGTTTTGGATTGCTACGGTGTTATGGTCCTTGAAGGTGAGATCCTCTGCATGATCCTCCCAGGTCTTTGACATTATTTTTCGTTTTCTTTTTGTGGGGTTGGGAAATTTTTTTTCCCCCGATGAAATTTTAATTTCCTCACGTTTTCCATTCGAAATAATTGAAATTTCTCATCATTGAACTTCAATTTTTTTTCTCCCCATTTAAAGATTTGGTTTATGTCTGTTTGGGGGTCTTGCAAATTTTCAAAAGGGGGACACTGTCCTTCAGATTGGGTTTTCCCTCTGCAAAGGAAGACACGGCACTGTGGCTTATATCCTGTCTATGCCCCATATGAGGATGGGGGAAAAGGATGGGGCAGTCCTTTTGCCTTGTGGAACAGAGCTTTTTTACCGTAGGCCCCCAGACTTTACTCTGTTGACTACTAATCTTTGTGTTTTATTTTTTGGGGAAAATTTTGATCCATCTCCAACTTTTTCCCGTTATTCCTTTATCACACATTTTTTGTCATTCACCATGGTCACACTTGTCAAAGGCTTTTTCAAAGTCTTGTATATAACATCTGCATTCAGAGAGTTTATATTGGAGTTTAATGTTCTATATTTTTTTCAACATGTCGGTTTCTCCCACTGAGGCAGGGTGACCCAAAAGAAAACCCCCCAAAAAGAAAATCAGTGGAACTCTGAGTTTCGGCGGGAATCCGTTCTTGAGCTAGGCCTAAGCTCAAAGTGGGCGAAAGTTGAAGCAATATTTCCCATAAGAAATAATGTAAATACAATTAATCTGTTCCACCCAAAAATATTCACAAAAAATTTAAATTTTTTTTTTAAGAATACTATAGTTTTAGATACAGAAAACAATGAAATAAATATAAAGCACTAATTTAATGGATAAATGAACATTTAAATCATTTTTACCTTTATTGAAGACTCTTGTTGGTGTATGAGAGAGGCAGGAGAGTTTGTTTGGAGGCAGGACAAGATAGTCCTTCAATATGTCACTAATATTAACTCTACGGCTTATTTATCTAGCACAATTCATCTAATATGACATAATAAACAATATTAATAACATAGAAACATGATATATACTCTAGAATTAATAAAATATGTCATACGAATTCACAGTGGTGTTGTGTTGTTTGTTGTTGGGTATATAAGGGCCATGGAAAGATAAGCCTTACATAGTGTTGTTTATAGATGCCAAAGATGGCGGTGTTGTCAGTCGCCCCATGTCTCCAACAACATTGGAGGATCAGTTTCGCGCTGTCTTTTTTCCCATAGATTAATCGCAACTTACTTGCTACACTGTTAATGATACACTTTATCGCTGACTGGTGCTATAGCCTTTATCGACTTGTGCTGCTTTAGTATCGTACATATCGTTTGAATCACTGAATCATGGTGGCGGTGGTATGTATGGTGGCCCGGTGGTCTGGTGGCTAGAGCTCTCGCTTCACACACGGAGGGCCCCGGGGTTTGATTCCGGCGGGTGGAAACATTTTCAACGTGTTTCCTTACACTGTTGTCATGTTCACCTAGCAGCAAATAGGTACCTGGGTTGTTAGTCGACTGGTGTGGGTCGCATCCTGGGGGACAAGATTAAGGACCCAATGGAAATAAGACAGACAGTCCTTGATGATGCACTGACTTTCTTGGGTTATCCTGGGTGGCTAACCCTCCCAGTTAAAAATCCAAAAAATCTTATCTTATCTTATCACTGAAGAAGGCACATTCTCCCTCTCTCTTCCTCCTCCACTTTAGCACTTTGCTCAATTTCTTTCTTCAATTCTATCGTGTTTGTCACTTTCTTTACCAAAGGGCTGCCCTCTAAGTTTCTTTGGGCCCATGGTGGCTTATTTCAGTTACAATCAATAAACAAGCACTAAACACAATGAATTTATTGTAAATGTTTGTATGAGTGTGCAGGGTAATGTTCACTCAAGGATAAACAAAGCTAGTCTGGCTCACGACGCCTGCGCGGGGGCGGACAGGTCTGGTACGCCTACTGAAACTTGGGGCATCGGCTGAAAGTCGGGACAAAATTAGGCTGAAAAGGGGCCGAACTCGAAGTGGCTGATACTCGAGGTGGCCAAAACTCGGGGTCCCACTGTACTTTCATCATCATTCAACACTTTCACCTCACTCTTACAAAATCACTGTCTTTGCAGGTCGCCCCGAAATTACAGTTTAGAAGTCCTCCAAACTGCCAATATACCAAACCCCCTCCTTTAAAGTGCAGGCATTGTACTTCCCATTTCCAGGACTCAAGTCTGGCTAAGAAGTTTCCATGAATCCCATCAAAAAAAAATTACCCTGCTCACCTCCCAAAAGTTTTTCAGGTCCCAAAAAAACCCTTCATCTCCTTTCCCTTTTATCTAACCGCCCACATGCTTGCTGGAAGTCCCAAACCCCCCGCCCCAAAAAATTCCTTTCCCCCCCCCTCCAACATTTTCAAAAAAACCCTACCCCGCCTTCCTTCCCCCACAGTTTATCGCTCTCCAAGTCTTGGGGGTGTGTGTGTGTGTGTGTGTGTGTGTGTTTTTATATATATATACAGTGGTACCTCGACACCTTTTATGTAAGTTTATTTTTAAATACTTTTGTAATTAATTTTTGGGGGGCTAAAAGGACCCCAGTCTATTTTACATCATTCCTTAAGAAAGGATAAAATTCGTTTGGTAATGGCACTTGAACAGCATTCTGGAATGAAAAATATCGTAAGTCGAGGTACCTGTATATATATACAGTCATACCTCGGTTAACGATATTAATCCGTCAGAGGCGTATCTGTAATCGAATCAATCGTTAACCGAATCAATTTTCCCCATAAGAAATAATGGAAATAAAATTAATCCGTTCCAGACTTCCCAAAAGTAGTAAATAAAATATTTTTAGAATTTTTTGACATTAAATAATACACAATTTAATAAAATTTTAAAAAGAAATTACATGAAAAAAGTACAATAACATGTCACTTACATTTATTGAAGAGTTGTTGGGGGAGGGGGGGAGGGGGGAAGGGAGGGAAAAAGGGGTTTTTGAAGTAAAAGTTTTTTGTAAGGGGGGCTAAAAAGTTTGTTTTTTAAGGGGGGAATCCCCTTCCTTTTTTTTAACCCACCCGGGGGCAGGGGGGGGCCCCCAAAAAGGAATTCTTTTCGGGGGTTACGGGCCCTTTTTTCTTTTAATGCCACACCCCCTGCATGAATGCTACACTCCCTGCATTCTACACTCCCTGCATGAATGCTACACTCCTGCATGCCTGCTACACCCTTCCTGCAATCCCCTCTACACTCCTGCATGAATGTACACTCCTGCAGGATTGATAACACCCTCATGCCTGCTCCTCCTGCATGCCTGCTCCTCCCTGCATGCCTGCACACCCCCCTGCATGCCTGCTACCTCCCCTGCATGCCTCTACACTCCCTGCATGCCTGCACCCCCCTGCATGCCTGCTACCCCCATGCCTGCTACACTCCCTGCATGCCTGCCCCCCTCATGTGCACACCCCCTGCATCCTGCTACACTCCCTAAATCCCTGCGGGCCCCCCTGCATGTGCTACCCCCCCGCAGTGCTACACTCCCTGCAGGGCCCCTTGCTAACTCCCCTGCAGGGGCCCCTTTGGGCTACCTCCCGGGGCTCACTCCCTGCATGTGCTACACTCCCTGCATGAATCACACTCCTGCATAATGCTACCCCCCAAAACCCCCCCATGAATGCTACACCCCGGGCCCCCATAAATGCTACACCCCTGCATGAATGCTACACCCCCCTCAGATCCCCCCCTGCATAAAGAATTTGGCACCCCCCTAGATCTACCTCCCCATGAATGCTACCCCCCTGCATGAATGCTACACTCTTTACCCAAGGGCTGGCACTAGGAGCTTTCTTTGGACCCATGGTAGCTTATTTAGCAGTTGCAAGCACAAAACTGGAATAATGACAATATCTGGTATGAATGCGTGGGTGGTGGTCCTCCTTGTAAACAATAGCACACTGGGGCCCCCTGGAGTGCCCCACAGCTGGGCGCCACGGGCGCGTCTGGGGCCTTCATCCGGCAATCATCAAAACCAGTCAATATTATGATGAAAAAATGTATGCTCCCCCTTTTCGTTATCCCGCCATCGTTCCGGTATGACTGTTTATATACAGTGGACCCTGCTTTCCCCCAACTCGTTTTGGGCGGTTTTGGTTTCCCTTATGGGCCGTATGGGACGCGTAACCCACTGGCGCGCCACTTTTTCCCACGCCTATCACCTCAGTCTCGTCACTCTCTCGTTGAGAAAGGGGAATACTCTGCGTGTTCATCCATTCATCCATTCATTTTGGTGCTTGTTTTTTGGGACTGAAAAAAACCCACCAGGGGCCAAAAAAAAAAAGTTCGGGGGAGTGGAAATGTGCCTTCTTAGTATTTCTATATGGATACTAAAGCGTAATCGATAAGTATGCGCCAAACTAAATTGCATTAACCCTTTGACTTTTTTGGCCGTAAAACCGTCTTACGAGCCAGTGTTTGGACTTAACAGTGGACCCCAGAGTTTCGGTCACCTCGGAAATCGAACAATTATGAAGTTTAATATTGTAAGTGCTTTTGTATTTGTATTTTGGGGGGCTGAAAGGACTAATCTAATTTTCATTTTCCTTAAGGAACAAATTTGTTCGGTAAGGACTTTAACAGCCTTCTGGAATGAATTATGACCCCAAACTCGGGGTCCCCTGTACAGTAGAACCCCAGTCGATCTGTCAATAACAATTTTTTTTTGTAAAGGTTTTTTTAGGTCAATATTTTTTTTCGTGTAGCGATTTTTTTCTCGTGCGTCCCTCAGACCTGTGCCCGCCTGCGCTTGTGGGCCTCGCCACCGGCGCCAGTCTAGCGTTGTTTACACTTGAGTGAACAATCCCAGCGCACTCTTTTAAACATTCCTCATTTGTTGTGTTTATTGGTGGTTTAGTGATTGTCACTGTGAAATAAGTCACCATGGGTCCAAGAACTTCAATTTCACCCCTTTGGGAAAAAATGAAGAACACCACGAACTGAAGAGCGATTTTGTTGAAAAATATGAAGTGGCGTACGTGTGAGTGAGCTTGCCAGGATGTACGGAAAAAACAATCTACTATCACCACTATCTGGGAAAAAAAAGAAATCAAAGCTAATGTTGCATATATTTCCCGGCGATAATTTGTGAAAAAGGAAGGCAGTTGCATGGGGAAACTTGTCAAGACAATGCCCACAACCAGTGCTGGGGTGTTTTAAAACCCGCAGAGGCTGGGTTTTAAAAGGGTTTAAAAAGTAGTGGCATACACAGTGTTATGAGGCATGGTGAGGCGCCAGCTCAGACAACGTGCAGCTGAAAAAATTTGTGGTGAATTTAAGGGGTTCGTAAAAGGGTGAAGAATTCCTCCCCCCAAAAAGTGTTTAATTGTGATGAAACAGGCCTGTTTTTTGGGAAAAAAATGCCCAAAGGGGCCTTAAAGGGGGAAAAGGCACTGGGCAAACCTATGAAAAACAGGCTTGCTCTTATGCTTTGTGCCCAAAGCCAGTGGTATTTCAAAATGAAGCCTTTTCGGTGTATCACGTAGAAAATCCCCGAGCCTTCAAAAACACAATGTTAACAGGAATAATTTGTGGTGTATTGGAAGGCTAACACTAATGCATGGGTCACTAAGGACTTTTTCGTGGAATGGATGACTGGAGTGTTTGGCCCTAGTGTGAAGAAATACCTCCTGGAAAAAAAATTTGGGGCTCAAGTGCCTCCTGTCGGACAATCCCCCTGCTCATCCCCCCCAACTTGCAAGACTATTTATCTGAGAACCCCAGTTTCATCACAGTGAAGTTCTTGCCTCCCAAACCCTCCTCTCATCCACCCCTGGACCAGCAGGTCATTCAAAATTCAAAAAATGTACACCAAAGCAATGTTTCAAGGTGCTTTTTCTCCTCAGTCTCTTCATGACCCCAAGAGAGTTCTGGAAAGATCACTTCAATATCTCCATTGCATGGCCTTATAGGTAATCGGGAGGGGGTGACCAGGGCTTTGAATCTGTGGAACCATTTGGCCCGGGTTGTGTTGAAAAAAGGGGTTTTGAAGGATTTGAGGCTGACGACCCCGTGCCTGTTGTGGACTCTATTGTGGAATTGGCAAGTCCCCGGGGTTGGGGTGATGTGAGGATGTGGAAAGTTGGTGGAGGACCACAGGGTGCCTAACCACTGAAGAACTGAAAGGCTTCATCAGGAACAGCATCAGGCATTTAGGGAAATTGATTCACGGAGAGGATGGACAGGGTGAGGTCCCTTTTTCACGGATTGGGAAAATTTTTTAAGTGGACAGTGCAAGTTTTGTTGAACAATTTCACCCTGAGCAATGAAATGGCCATCTGTGCAACCAGTTCAGTGCCCGCCATGTTGCCCTTCAGGAAAATGTTAAACGGGCCAGAAACAGGGACTCTGGACAGTTATTTTTTTTGACAGGCTTCTAGTGACTCTCAAGCTGGTCCTAGTGGGATTAAAAGACCAAGGGAATAACCCCAGACGGGGGTTTTTTCCCGAAGTCCTTTTTGGGGGGTTCCCCTTCCCAAAAACTAAAACCCCCCCCTGTCCTCCTCCCCATCTTTCCAGCAAGTCTCTTCAATAAAGGTAAATAAATGTTATTTTAAATGTTTAATTATAAATTTAATATTATTCTACTTATATATCTTCTTTCTTTCAACAGTTGGCCGTTTTTCCCCCCAAAGGGAGGGGGGCCCCCAAAAGGAAAAACGAAAGTTTCTCCTTTCACATTTATTAAATATACAGGAGAAGGGGTTACTGGCCCCCCGCTCCCGGCATTTATCACCTCTTACTACTTTATTATAGTATTTATAATTGTTTTTTTGAATTTAAAAATATAGTTAATCTTTATAAAATTAATTTTTGTGAATATTTTTGGATGTCTGGAACGGATTAATTGTATTTACATTATTTCTTATGGGAAAAAAGGTTTGAGTTACAAATTTTCGTGTTGGGGTCTAGCTCCTGGAATGGTTAAGATCATTAGTTGGGGGACCTGTATACTCAAAAATTTAGGGGCTTCAAATAAAGGGGGAGTCTGGTGGGCCCCAAATGTGAGAGAATGGGTCTGTGTGGTCAGTGTGTCTGTAAAAAAAAAATCCTGCAGCACGGTCAAATAAAAAAAAAAAAATGTTTTTTTTCGATTAAAAGCGACTTTGAGGTGTATTTTCGTATAGTATTTATGGTTGTATTCTCGTTTTCTTGGTTTCATTTGATAGAATGGAAAACATATTACAGAAATAAAATGTTTTTATTTGTTTTGAGAAAAAAACATTTAAATTGAGCTCAAAATAGCGGAAATTTCAATTTTGCCAATGTTCAAAAAATAACCAAATCACGCCACACGTCCCAAAACCTCAACTGGTGAGTCTAATATTCTTTCACAAGTGCACTGATATTATTTTACCATTTTTACAAAAAGCAGTAGTTTCATAACGTAAATCTTCTATTTTTGTGTGAATAAAAAATCAAAATGAAAGCAAGAGTAATATAAAAGGGACCTGGAGCGTGACTAATGAACGGGAAAAATTTTTTTTAGTGCCAGAAATATCTACATTGTTTATTCTGGACCCTATTCTGAAATTGGCATCTTTTTTAATTTGCTAAATTGGCCTTCCCAATTTCACCACTTTTTTTAGTTGAAATGGTAAATGGGGTTTCTTGTACTCAATCGTGAACAAAGGGAGTTCTAGAGAAATAGCTAAGAGAGTTCTGGAAAATCTTTTCAATATCCTTAATTGCAAAACTTTTATAGATGGGCTTGGCGGGGGAGTGATTTCCCAGGACTTTGAACTCTATTGGAGAAAATTGGGCCAGATTTGCCCCGACAAAGATTTTGAAGGGGTTTGACTGCCCCTGACTCCCCTACCAGTTGTGGAATCATTGGGTTTTGGGGGAAGTCCATGGGGTTGGATGTGAGTGGCGGGATGTAAGAGTTGGTGGAGGACCACAGTAAAAGGCTAACCCTGCAATAGCAACAGAGCACAGCTGGGGAAATTGCTTCACAGGGGGGGAAAGGGGGGGGGAGAAGGTGCCTTCTTCAGAGATTAAGGAGATTTGTGCAATGTGGAGTAGGATGCAAAGATTTGGGGAAACATCCCCCTAACAAAGCTGTTGCAGGATGTCTGTGACATGTTCAATGACAATGTTTTTCCCTTTAGGCAAATTTTTAAAAGAGCTATTACACCATGATCGCACTTGTCAAAGGCTTTTGCAAAATATGTGTATCACATCTGCATTCTGTTTGTTTTCCAGTGCATCCCAAAAATATCATAGTGGTCCCCGAAATTGGAAGGCAGAAGCAACCTGTTCTGAACCCATTTGCCCTGGATTGTGCAATTGTTGGGGTAAGTGGTTTGCAATCCTGCTTCTTGGAACTCTTTCAAAGATTTTTAGGGTGTGGGACATTAAAGCTATTGTTCTATGGTCCTTAGCTATTTATTTTCCACCTTTATGGGTGGGCTATATCCTTTTTTTAGTGACTGTAGAATCTCACCTGTGTCTATGCTCCTTCTCCATAGCATCTTAGGGCCCCGTGAGGGGGATCTTGCAGTTCTTAATGAACAAAGGGTTCCCCACAAGTCTGGGCGTGGGGCTGAGTGCATGGGCATGTTGTCTACTTTCTAAAAAGTCTAGTGGCTTGGGGGTTATATCAGAAATTTGGCATACATTGACAGGGCTTTGAGGCTCATTCATGAAAAATTATTTGGACTGTATCTTTAGACGTTGTGCTGCTAACAGAGTTATATTGAGATTTCAGTATCTCCTCATTTCTTTGTTGTCATCTTGTAGGATCTGTCTTGTCTGAGCGGGGGCCCTATACTAGATGTAGTTTTGCCTTTTTTGGCATATGAAAGAAACATTTTGAATTTCTTTCAATTTCACTAATCGCTTTATTCCTCTTGTCTCCCCTGGATCCTGTATGGTTCCTTTCTTAAGCTCAATTTTTTCCCTTCCCCGGGTTGCCTTCCTTCAGTTTTCAGATAATCTGGCATTCTTGAGGAGCTCAGTGATTCTTCACCTTCTCCTGAAAGGGGGTAAAGGGTAAAGGGTTTTTGTGGGGGCTTGGACATCCAGTAGGCATGTGTGAGCACATTAGATAGGAGAAAAGGCAAGTGATTTTGGTAATTGATGAGCTGTTGGGTGTGAGAAAGGGGTAATACAGTGTAGTGATGCCCAATACAGTGTAATGTAGTATTCTCTTTAAAAATAATAATAACATACAGTGGTACCCCGAGTTTCGTACTTTAAACCATACCCGGGGGGGGTTGAACCCGCGGTCAGAAGTCTCAAAAACGGTCTGGAGATTTGGGGCTCTCTGACCGTGGGTTCCCACCCATGGGATGGGGTTTTTTAATCGTGTCATTACGTTTCGTACTTTATTCGTTCAGAAGGCTGTTTGAGTGCTGTTCCCAAAATTTGTTCCCATAAAGGGAAAAATGTAAAATAGATTAGTCCGTTTCAGACCTCCAAAAAAACACTTACAAAAACACTTACAATAATAAAACCCTAATTGTTCGAGTTGGGAGCAGTATAAACTGGGGGACCACTGTAATAATAATATAAAACAGGGCAATGTCATAAAAATCCCAGTGAAGAACAAATTGATTTGCCTAACTTACTTTCTCCTTCTTTGATGAAACGTCGTCTGACCCCAGACCCCCAGTTAAAAGTGGGAAAGGGAAAAATTCTGGTTGTACCTTCAGCATATAAGCCAGTCCTGTTAACAAATTTTATGGATATACTTAAACTAGTCCTTTTAAAAAGTTTATTGGATATACATGTAAGTCAGTCCTTTTAAAAAGTACATTAAATATTTTATCTTGTAAAATAATAAATATGAATAAGCTTCGAATCTACAAATCCATGTTAATAAAAAATCAAAATTAAAATATCAATAAAGTATTATGTATTCAAATCATTTATCCTGAAACCAAAAATTTTTTCACATTTATATTTTAGATTCAATAGATGTTGATGAAGCAGTCAACCAAGTGTGGCTGCGGTCTCACTGTGGGAAAAAGTCAACCCAAATGTGGCCCACAGGTCTCACTGGGAAGAAAAAAGCTTGAAACTGGTCCTGATTATTTTGTCCACTGAGGCAGCACGGAGGAAACAATAAGTGACACCCCGAGGGCTTAATTGACAGGAAACAATAAGTGACACCCGAGGCTTAGACAGGAAACAATAAATGACACCCGGGGGCAGCACGGCAGGGAAAAAATAAGTGACACTGGACAGGGGAAACAATAAGTGACACCTGGGAGCATGGCAGGAAACAATAGGTGACACATTCTAGCACAGGGGACAGATGGAAGGGGAACTAGGCTATGAACCTCATAATGCCATACTTTATTATGGGACTTTCAGCCTATTTTACATTGCCCAAAAAAATCTACACAATCCCACAGATGAAACATTAACCCTTAAACTGTCTGTTTGTACACAAATTTATGTTTTCTCATGTCTAGTACAAGGCTGTCCATGTGTCAGAACTATACACAAAATTTATGTGTCACCTAGTCCAAAATGCTGTCCATGTTCGACCTAGTACACAAATGCTGTATTGTTGACCCATACACAATTTCCATTTTAAC
>WNWK01056782.1:0-10914 GCA_009830355.1 Cherax destructor
AGATACCCAAGTGTTGCATATGTGTCTAATTCAGTAAGCTTTTGATAGAGTTCCACATCAGAGACTATTGAGGAAAATTAAGGCACACGGAATAGGAGGAGAATTTTTTCCTGGATAGAGGCATGGTTGACAAATAGGCAGCAGATAGTTTGCATAAATGGGGAGAAATCAGAGTGGGAAGCGTCACAAGCAGTGTTCACAGGGGTCAGTATTGGGCCCCTTGTTGTTCACAATCTCATAAACGACATAGAGGAGGGAATAAATAGCGACATAAGCAAGTTTGCCGATGACACCAAAATAGGCCGTCCAATTCATTTAAACGAGGAGGACATTAGAGCACTCCAGGAAGATTTGAATAGACTGATGCAGTGGTCGAGAAGTGCAAATGCAGTTAAATATAGATAAATGCAAAGTTCTAAATATTGGGCAGGACAATAACCATGCCACATATAAACTAAATAATGTAGATCTTAATACTACTGATTGCGGAAAGGATTTAGGTGTTCTGGTTAGCAGTATTCTAAAACCAAGACTGCAGTGCATAAGTGTTCGCAAAAAAGCGAACAGAATCCTTGGCTTCATATCAAGAAGCATAAATAATAGGAGTCCTCAGGTTGTTCTTCAACTCTATATATGTAGATGAATGGTTCAGAGAATCGACAAGTTGTTAAATTAGACACATATGCAACACTTGGGTATCTTTATTGAGGAAACGTTATGCCACACAGTGGCTTCATCAGTCCAATACAAAGAAGAAAGTAGTAATAAAAGGAGGAGTTTGAGGTAATCAGTCCCTCGGCCTGGAGTCGATGTGTTCAGTCCATCAAGATTGATGGACTGAACACATCTCCAGGCCAGGAACTGTCAATCCTTTATACTACTTTCTTCTTTGTATTGGACTGATGCCACTTGTGTGGCGAAACGTTTCCTCAATAAAGATACCCAAGTGTTGCATATGTGTCTAATTTAACAACTCTATATATCCTTGGTTAGGCCTCATCTAGATTATGCTGCACAGTTTTGGTCACCGTATTACAGAATGGATATAAATGCTCTGGAAAACGTACAAAGGAGGATGACTAAGTTGATTCCATGTATCAGAAATCTTCCTATGAGGATAGACTGAGGGCCCTGAATCTGCACTCTCTAGAAAGGCGTAGAATTAGGGGAGATATGATTGAGGTGTATAAATGGAAAACATGAATAAATAAAGGAGATGTAAATAGCGTGCTAAAAATATCTAGTATTGACAGGACTCGCAGCAATGGCTTTAAGTTGGATAAATTCAGATTCAGGAATTATATAGGAAAGCATTGGTTTGGTAATAGAGTTGTCGATGAGTGGAACAAACTCCGGAGTACAGTTATAGAGGCTAAAACGTTGTGTAGTTTTAGAAATAGGCTAGATAAATATATGAGTGGGTGCGGGTGGGTGTGAGTTGGACGTGACTAGTTTGTGCTACTAGGTCAGATGCCGTGCTCCTTCCTTAAGTGAATGTAACCTGACATGGCTGGGTCGGGGCACTGGCTTAAGCCGGTGGGAGACTTGGACCTGCCTCGCATGGGCCAGTAGGCCTGCTGCAGTGTTCCTTTCTTCTTATGTTCTTATGTTGGGGCATTGGCTTGGGCCGGTAGGAGACTTGGACCTGCCTCGCATGGCCCAATAGGCTGCAGTGTTCCTTTTCTCTTATGTTCTTATAAGGCTTGCAGTCTTTCGAGATCACCTTATAGTCTTAGTTGATCCTAGTTCGTTTGTATTTTCCTCATTAGTTTCACATCATATAAGAAATGGGATACCTCTGAATCTATCCCTTCCATCATGTCATTCACATATACAAGAAACATCAACAGACCTAGTAGTGACCCTTGTGGAACCCAACTCGACACATGCACTCTCTCGGACACCTCGTCACTTACCAACACACATTGTTTCCTTCCTGTCAGGTATTTTCTGATTCATTGCAGTACTTTCCTGCTATTCCTGCCTGCTCCTCTAGCTTTTCAACCAGTCTCCTGTGTGGTACTGTGCTACTGCGTTTTCCAAGATGCAGTCTACCCTCCCTCTCCTGTCTTACTTCTGTTACTTTGTCGTAGAACTCAGTAGGTTTGTGTCGCATGATTTCCTTCCCTGAAGCTGTCCTGGTTATCATGAATGGGCCCGTTTCTTTCTAGGTACTCCTCCACTTTTCTACTGGTAATCTTGTCAATAAATGTATATAATATACATGTTAGCAACACTTTTCTGGAGTTTAGTGCTGTCTGTCTCCTTCCTTAAAAATCAGGACTACACCTCAGGCAGTTGCCTTATTTCGATAGATTTTTTGAAGAATTTTATTAGTGGCACACACAGCGAATCTGCTCCCTTTCTCAAAACCCAAGATGTTTTCTGGGCCCACTGCCTTTGATCTATCTAGTTCACCTTGCACTTTCTTCTCTACCTCGGTTGTGTGCATTGTATTCAGCACTTGCTGGTGCACTCTATTGCCTTGGTTTGCTGGAAGCCTCTCTCTACTGTGAATACCTCCTGAATCTTGAGCTAAGCTCTTCACATACTTCTTGGTTGCTCCCAATGTGATCCCCTCCTTCCTTCCTTCTTTAGCCTGATAGGCTGGTTTTGGGTGTTATTTTCCTACTGATGTGCCTGTATAACAACTTTGGGTCAGATTTTGCCTTTAATGTTATGTCATTTTCGTATTTCTGCTGGCCTTTTCTCTCTCTTTTTTCATGCATATTCATTTCTGACTCTTTAGTTCAACTCCTTTTTTTCCTGAGTCATTTGTTTTCAATACTTTTCCATGCTCTAGCACAC
The DNA here is from genome assembly GCA_009830355.1 of Cherax destructor. NCBI lineage: Eukaryota > Metazoa > Arthropoda > Malacostraca > Decapoda > Parastacidae > Cherax > Cherax destructor. The sequence continues at coordinate 2,809 of WNWK01056782.1, forward strand.
TTGGTAGAAACACCTCCGTGAAACCCTGGGCTCACTCACTCTGGTTTCCCTTTTGTTTCTGTTACCCCTTGGCACGAACTACTTCTCTTCCTTCTACACTTTATGATCACGTGTTCCATCATTTCATATACCGTATTCCCTTCTAGCTCTCTAACCACTGCTCCTTTTGCAGGAATTGACTCATATCTGTGTTGTCCCCTTTATTGAAGTTTGGTTCATCCTGTCCTTTTCATGCTCCTTCACTCTCCATTGTTAACTTTACTATGCATTTGAAACTCAGGACCACGTGATTGCTGGCAACGAGGAGCCTTTTGTGTGTGATATTCCGTGTTTGAACTGCTCAAGGTCCAGCCTTGTTAGTTCATCATCTTTCTGTCTCCGATTGTGTCCCTAACATGTTGGTACATGACTTTTCCTAGCATCGCCTCCAAAGTGTTGGCCCTCCACATCTCTGGTCAGCAATGCAGCTTCAGGTTTTCCCAGTCAATCTCCTTGCGGTTAAAATTACCCATGATGAGCAACTGCCCTGCTCATAATGGCCCCTCTAACTACCTCGGCTAGTGTAGCCACCATCGCTCTGTTCCTCTCATCGGACATCTACTCTTTAGAGGCGGGTTGTACATCACTGCTATTATATCCTACTATATAGTCATCCACTACACCTATGATTAGTCCTCCAATCTCCTCAAAACTTCACTGGTTTTGACGAGCAGTGCAACGCTTCCTCTCCCTCTGTTAATCCTGTCTTTCCCCAGGATCTGATATCCAGAAAAAATCTCATATCTGTCATCACTCCTATGAGATTTATCTCCGTGATTGCTATCATGTCCATTTATGCCGCATTGATTATTTCCTGCCAGTCCTCACTCTTATTTGTTTTTCCTGGTGTACTATACCTTCGGCTTCCTTTCCAGAACTGCATTCTGGGGAGGGGGAAGTGGTTGGTGTGGGCTGAGGGTGTTGAAGACAGAGCTGGATATTATGTTAGGCTGCTGTTGTGGTGATATATTGTCTTCTCTGAGGCTCCTCAATAAAGTTCAAGAGGTGGTACACCTCTGGTGTAAATTGTGGGACCCATTGCCTCGGAGAAGTGGATAAAAAGGCTTCAAGGAAGAATATTTAGATTTCTTTCTGAAGCCATTTGAATATTCCACTTCCCTTACCACCCCATCTTTTGTATATAAGCTTTATTTCAAGACAAAATACATTGACAAAATACATTGACAAGAATACAATAGGGAGTAAAACAACATAGATAACAACTCAGAGCTACATGTCAAATACTTCGTCCAGCTCCCTGGTAGTGGGCCGCGTGCCCAGAATACTGCAGGCATTTCCCCTCTGGATCGCAACACTGAGTCTCTGAAAGAGGAAGTTGGTCGCCCTGTGGTCCCTGGTTTCTATGATGAGTTTTTCAACCAGCTCTTTGAAAAACTTTAGAGCACACTTGCCCCATGCTCCAAGGGTCTCCGACCCTATTGGGATGAAGTTATAGCAAAGGGAAAGGCCTTCATATTTGCGAGTCTTCTGGGTCTCCCTGTGGCTGGCAGCTCCACCCCCTTCGGCTACGGAGTATGGCAAGTAGGTGTCTGCCATTGTGGCAGCACAGGTTTAGTCCCAAGCAATCTACTTACCATCCTTCCAGGGTAGCATAGTGGTTCCATCAGAACGCTTTTGACTTCCATCAGACCTCTGCACTTAGGGTTCCTGTTGAGCTGGGCAACGGGCTGTGGCGAGGCTTCTCTTTATGTCATTGACCTCCTCATGTCTAGCATATTTCCCTTCTGATGTGTGACACACGAGACCATGAAATCCGAATTAATCAGCCGTCACCCTGCCGCAAATACACCTATGTTTGGTGAGTATGGGGGCGGCTAGGCGAAGAGCAACACCAATCCGAATGGCCTGTGGGTCGAGTCGTGTCCCCAGAGAGGAATTGGGAACAGCCAGAAGGAAATCTCCTGAGTGTTGTGCCTTCACCGCTAGGAGACGAGCTTTGTCCTTTCCTGAAGCGTTGGTGAGCATTGTGTTGGCAATTTTTTCCATGATCGGTTTGTCCCAGTGGGACTGTTTGTGCTCTTTGGGAGGAGCTGGTCTACTGGAGGAGTCTGCCAGGTTGTCCCATCGCTCGGCTGCTTCAATGAACCTGGGGTCTTGAGCTCCCACCACACCTCTCAAGCGTTCGGGGACAATCTTCTTGACTAATCCACAGGAGGCCAAACACGATGACAGAAATGCAGGTAAAGCTACCTGCATTGCTTTGCGCACCCCTATACCTCCCAGTCGCACTGGGAGGGTTGCCTGCTCCCATTGCCGATCATCTAGTGACAGATTCAGTGCCTTCTTAAAGGTTGATCTCAGGTGTGCGTCATAGTTGTTAAGTGTTGGATTGTCAAAAGAGCGTGTGCACCTCAAGAAGTAAGTGAGTCTTGGCATAGTAAGACACCTTGTGAGGAGATACAGGGCATCATGGGCATCAAGATCACTTATTCTCTCCTCCATTCTTTTCAGGTCATTCACTTTGTCCTTGAGGACAGTGTCGATGGCCTGGTGACCCAGCGGTGCTCCCAGGAGGGTACTGTTGGATGGAGTGGTAGTAGTGACTTCTGGGAGGATTGTTCGCACCGCATTAATTATTTCCTGGTTTGTTGTGATGATTTCAAACTTTGAGAGATTGAGGATGTCTTCACCCGATGTAGGTCTTCTAACAGGGACTCCTCAGTACCCGCCAGAGTGCCATCATCCAGGTACCAGATGTTGAGCTCGCTGCGTAGGCTGGAAGTTAGTTCTCTTACTGCCAAACAGAAGAGAAGTGGAGCGAGTGGATCACCCTGTTGAATACCCTCAGATGAGGGAATTTCATGTTCCCCAAACAAAAGAGTCGAGGGTTTACTGTAGCCAGCTGAAATGAAGGGAAAGAGACTGGGGAACCGATCCCGAAAGGCTGGCAAGACCACATTTCTCTTCACCATATTAAAGGCATTTCTAAAGTCAAGTTTGACTACGGCCTTGTCTTCTGGTAGGTCCCTGATGTAGGCCCTTGCCGCATGAGCTGCGGCTTCACTGCCTTGAGAGACCCCAAAGCCCAGTTAGTGTGGCTGGAGTTAACTGGCAGCTTTTAGGCGAATGTTTCTTACTGCTGCTTTGGCAACTAGACAGCGAAGGGTGTTATCAACAGCAATGGGTCTGATTTCCCCAACCACTATGAAAAAATAGAAGAATTCCAAGCGCTTTCGTGACTACTCACATTATCAAGGAACTATAAAAGGAAACGTGAGAAGAAGGCTTATAAAGAGGCAGAATACACCTTCTTCTCACGTTTCCTTTATAGTTCCTTGATAATGTGAGTAGTCACGAAAACCTTGAATTCTTCTATTTTTCATAGTGGTTGTTTTGCATATTTTGATATCACCTGTTTACTGTGATTTTTTTGCATATATATATATATATATATATATATATATATATATATATATATATATATATATATATATATATATATATGTCGTACCGATTAGGTAAAACTTGCGATTTTGGCTTAAATAGCAACGCTCACCTTGCCATATAAGACAAGTGAAAATTTGTGTATGCAGTAATTTCGCCAAAATCATTCTGAACCTAACGAAAAATATATAGTTGATTGTGTTTGTTTATTATTAAATTATTGCAAATGTATCTAAAATATATTTAGTTGGGTTAGGCTAAATTAAATTGCGCTTGTTAAAATAAGGTTAGGTAGGTTTTCAAAGTTTCTCTTGGTACAAAATTATAAATTTTTACATTAGCATAAATGAAAAAATATATCTTTAAACTTATAAGAGAAATTTTTAGAAAGGACTTAATTTTAAATGAGTTCTTGCTAATTGACCAGTTTTACCTAATCGGCACGACATTATATATATATATATATATATATATATATATATATATATATATATATATATATATATATATATATATATATATATATATATCGTTTAGGAGTGAAGAAGAGCAGGATGTGAGTGTGGGGAGGTGCGTGAGGCATTACGTAGAATGAAAGAGGGTAAAGCAGCTGGAATTGACGGAATCATGACAGAAATGTTAAAAGCAGGGGGGGATATAGTGCTGGAGTGGTTGGTATTTTTGTTTAATAAATGTATGAAAGAGGGGAAGGTATCTAGGGATTGGCAGAGAGCATGTATAGTTCCTTTATATAAAGGGAAGGGGGATAAAAGAGTGTGTAAAAATTATAGGGGAATAGGTTTACTGAGTATACCAGGTAAAGTGTATGACAGGGTTATAATTGAAAGAATTAGAGGTAAGACAGAGGAGTAGGATTGCAGATGAGCAAGGAGGGTTTAGAGTGGGTAGGGGATGTGTAGATCAAGTGTTTACAGTGAAGCATATATGTGAACAGTATTTAGATAAAGGTAGAGAAGTTTTTATTGCATTTATGGATTTAGAAAAGGCATATGATAGAGTGGATAGGGGAGCAATGTGGCAAATGTTGCAAGTGTATGGAATAGGTAGTAAGTTACTGAAGGCTGTAAAGAGTTTTTATGAGGATAGTGAGGCTCAGGTTAGGGTGTGTAGGAGAGAGGGAGATTACTTCCCGGTAAAAGTAGGTCTAAGACTGGGATGTGTAATGTCACCATGGTTGTTTAATATATTTATAGATGGGGTTGTAAAAGAAGTAAATGCTAGGGTGTTGGGGAGAGGGGTGGGATTAAATTATGGAGAATTAAATGCAAAATGGGAGTTGACACAGGTACTTTTTGCTGATGATACTGTGCTTATGGGAGATTCTAAAGAAAAGTTGCAAAGGTTAGTGGACGAGTTTGGGAGAGTGTGTAAAGGTAGAAAGTTAAAAGTGAACATAGATAAGAGTAAGGTGATGAGGGTATCAAACGATTTAAATAAAGAAAAATTGGATATCACATTGGAGAGAGGGATTATGGAAGAAGTAAATGTTTTCAGATATTTGGGAGTTGACGTGTTAGCGGATGGGTTTATGAAGGATGAGGTTAACCATAGAATTGATGAAGAAAAAAGGTGAGTGGTGCATTGAGGTATCTGTGGAGACAAAAACGTTATCCATGGAGGCAAAGAAGGGAATGTACGAAAGTATAGTGGTACCAACACTCTTATATGGGTGTGAAGCATGGGTTGCAAATGCTGCAGCGAGGAGGAGGCTGGAGGCAGTGGAGATGTCCTGTCTAAGGGCAATGTGTGGGGTAAATATTATGCAGAAAATTCGGAATGTGGAAATTAGGAGAAGGTGTGGAGTTACTAAAAGTATTTGTCAGAGGGCTGAAGAGGGGTTGTTGAGGTGGTTTGGTCATTTAGAGAGAATGGATCAAAGTAGAATGACTTGGAGAGCGTATTAATCTGTAGGGAAGGAAGGCGGGGTAGGGGTCGTCCTAGAAAAGGTTGGAGGGAAGGGGTAAAGGAGGTTTTGTAGGCGAGGGGCTTGGACTTCCAGCAAGCATGTGTGAGCGTGTTAGATAGGAGTGAATGGAGACGAATGGTTTTTGGGACATGACGATCTGTTGGAGTGTGAGCAGGGTAACATTTTGTGAAGGGATTCAGGGAAACCAGTTAATTGATTTAGTTGGACTTGAGTCCTGGAAATGGGAAGTACAATGCCTGCACTTTAAAGGAGGGGTCTGAGATAGTGACAGCTGGGAGGGACTTTTCTCAGCTGTCGTATCTGAGCTCCTCTGCAAAGACAGTGATTATGTATGAGTGTGGTGAAAGTGTTGAATGATGATGAAAGTTTTTTCTTTTTGGGAATTTTCTTTCTTTTTGGGTCACCCTATGAAAAAATAAAAGAATTCCAAGCGCTTTCGTGACTACTCACATTATCAAGGAACTATAAAAGGAAACGAGAGAAGAAAGCTTATAAAGAGGCAGAATACACCTCAGTCACATCACACTAACAAAGACAACACCTCACAGTAGCGTAACATATCACGACTCTGTGAAGAGGAACATAAGAAATGACCTGAAACTCTTCCCAAGAATTAAGATTAGTCCAATTTATCATTAAATTCTTCCCAAATTTTATTAATTATAAATGAATCCAATTTATATAAACCAAAAGAAATATTCATATTATTTTCAAAACTGCTTTTAATGAAACATGATTCTATTATATTCCTCTCAACCATGGACTTGCTTGATACGACCTTCTCAGCATTTTGAAAATCAATTGGATGGTTAAAGTCTCTCACATGAATAAATAGAGCATTAGAATCTTGTCCAGTTCTGATGCTATATTTATGTTGTTTTAATCTTAGTTCAAGACTTTTACCAGTTTGACCATAATAAACTTTATCGCATATTTTACAGGGAATCTTATAGACACATCCGTCAACATTTTGGGGGGAATTTTTTATCAAAAGTCTTTTTACTGTATCAAGATTTTTAAATACAACTTTGATATTAAAATTCTTAAGAAAAGAAGGCATATCAACCAAATTTTCATGGTAAGGGAGAACCAACATATTTTTGGTTGAATAAGGTTGGTTGTCCCTTTTTGGATTGTAAAAAGTATTTCTAGCTATTTTAAAAGATTTATCAATTATGTTTCTTGGGTATTTTAAATCATTAGCTATTTCATAAATTTTAGAGATTTCTTCATCTATGAACTCTGGACTACAAATGCGTAAAGCTCTCAAAAACATAGAAGAGAAAACCGACACTTTAACTCTATCTTGATGTGAAGAGTAATAGTGTACATAGGAACAATTATTTGTAGGTTTTCTGTAAATTTTATATTTAAAATCAATGTTACCCTTATATATATATATATATATATATATATATATATATATATATATATATATATATAATATATATATATATATATATATATATATATATATATATATATATATATATATATATATATATATATATAATATATATATATATATATATATATATAATATATATAATATATATATAATATATATATATATATATATATAAATATATATATATATATAAATATATTGATGATGGAATGCTTTATTAACAGACAGAATACATCAATGGAAAACATGAACATGAATAAAATGGTACAATATATCAAAGATTATGAATCTCCTCCAGCTCCTCCGAAGCCGGACGCGAGCCAAGTATGCAGCATGCGTTTCCCCTCTGGATGGCCACGCTGAAACGCTGGAACATGAACGTGGCTGCCCTTGGGTCCCTGGTGGTGTCGATGAGTCTGCAACCCAGTTCCTTAAGGAAACGTGTTGCATTTTTTCCCCACGCTCCCAAGGTCTCTGATCCCACTGGGACAAATTGATACTGTTGGCTTATGGCCCTGTACTTGCCGATCTTGTACTCCTCTCTGTGGTCAGCAGCTCCTCCCTGTCGCCCGACACTGTGATGGATGTAGGTGTCAGCCAGTGTCGACACACAGGTATAATCCCATGCTAAGAGCTTGCCATTCTTCCAAGGATAGATGGTGATCCCGTCGGGGCGGTTTGCTGGGTTGTGGGCGTTGTTGGCTGCTAGTGATCGAAGCTCTCTCTCGGCTGGGCATCCAGCTGTAGCAAGGGTTCTCTTTATGATGTCGTTGACCTCATTGTTTACTATTATATTCCCTAGATTTTATCTTAAAAAAAAAAAAAAATCTAACTGCCACAGTTCTTTTATTAATTTTTATTATAATAATTAAGGTGCTAACTCAAGTACTAATTTACTTTACTTTCATTGTTTGCTATCATTTTCCCTAGCTCCTTTATTCCCAGCTTTAGTAAACGACCATAGTTCAATTAATTGCATTTGTATAAATTGACTAAGGTACAAATTCACGTGCCAAGAACTCTGTCAAATACCCTGTATCTCTACAAACTCTTATTAAAAATTTGTAATAATCAAATAGTTCCTAAGCATTTATTCTAGTATCATATTATTAAGTTTAGTATTATCTATTCTTCTCAGGTCTAGTTATAGAATCACATCAAATCTTATGATTACAGGAATTGATCCTGATATCAACCTATTATTAAATGACTTACATGATTCCAACAGCAACTGTAACTATTACACAGCAGATCAAGCAAAGACATTACTCAGAGCCAACAATAACATAACTATCTTCAATTACAA